>OY294046.1:5017885-5114915 GCA_958510825.1 Brachypterus glaber
CAACGTTTTTTTGCAACGAAAATTCAAATAGTATATTAAAGTACTAGTTTTATAACATACGTTTTTAACGCACGAGTACAAGATTAGAAAACAAGCCGCTTGCGGCGAGTTTTGTAAAGTACTAGTGCGCTAAAAACGTGTTATGGAATAAGTGCTTTAATATAGTTTTTGAATTTTCCATGTAAAAAAACGTTGCAAACTTCAGCTTCATAATAATCTACAAGTAAAACGCACTAAGTGACTTAGTGCCTATTGCCAGATAAAATTTTAATCAAAATCAAATTGGTGCGTTTTGTGTAGTGGGTAACTCTCTTGGCAGTCCACATAGAAGTTAGTTCGGTTTACCTGTACATAGATCATCAAAAATTAATTACAGTGCCATTTAAATCCCACTTTTGCAAAAAAGTGATTTAGTGCCTTTTACTTGAAAACCGACGATATGGTCTTATAGACGATCTGTAAATTTAATTCTTTTGTCTCTAGCAATAAAAAATTTATAGGGGCGAGCCACCTTTAATAAACACCCGGAATAAAGTACACGGCAGAATTTCAATATAAATCTATTATTCGCCGCAATTCTACATATGACTGGTACTCTGTGCGTAGGGTATAGTCGCTGCCAGAGTTCTAAGAGAATTTTTTAACAGCAATTTTTTATATCTGGAGCGTGTCAAACTGTTCGTCCAATCGGGACGTTGCATAATTTTAGACTCATTTAAACGAATGTAGTTTTATCCACTGTACGTGGATTCTAGGCCAGACAGCACAAAGATGACTTAAAGAGATCTTAAAGATGTCGTAGCTCGTCATTCAAGACGTCTTAAGAACGTCGGGTTTCGCCGTATATGCATCTTAAAGACGTCTTAACGTCGTCGTATGTTACAAAAGGTAACGTCTTTAAGACATCTTTTTTAAGACGCCTTGCACAGGCGACTTTACAACATAATAGCCCCTCCCATTTACGTTGCTAGGTACGGTAGTATTCATATAAAAAGCGTAATAAGCATTAGAATGAGAGGTAATTTGTTTGTCAAAAAAAGATCTTAAAAAAATGTGATTTTTTTATTTAAAAAAAAAAATAATTCAGTTTTTTTTTGAAAATTTATTTTTTTTTATTTTTTCGTTTTTCAAAAATAGATCTTTAAAAAAATGGTATTTTTTTTAATAGTTGATTGTGGTTAATTTTTTTTTTAATAGTTGATTGTGGTTAATTTTTTTTTTAATAGTTGATTGTGGTTAATTTATTTTTAGCGATGAGTATCGAAGTTAAGACGTCTTGTACCGATACTTAAAAGACATCTTATAGACATCATAATCAGATATCTTTTAAACATCCCTAAAAAGAAGTCCATAAGATATCCGTTTTATGTCTTTAGGCGTCCAGACATAATTAAGATCTAAAAAAGACGTCTTTAAGATATCATGTGCTGTCTGGGAGCCAGATAACGTTCGACCCTAACCAATCATATTTCACAAAAGATTTAACCACACCCATAAGGCATTTGTAGCATAATTAGTGGACCGGCTTTAATTTGTTTTATTTGTGTTCTGTGCATCGAGATATAGAGGAAATGCGCCTAATTTCGGATGGTTTTCAAATTTCGGATAGTAGTGTATTTAAGATACTGTCTGCAAAGGTAAACAGAAACCTACTTTTATGTGAAGCCAAAAGCCAAACTAAATCTGTCCTGTAATGTGATAACGGTAGAGCTTCTCCCCTTTAAATGGCAGCACAAATCGTTTATATTGCAAATGGCAGTTTTGTGCTCAGTTGCATTATTATGCTTGTTTATTTTATAAATAATCGTTATAAAAGTTCGTGATTCTGTCTTGGGTAAGTTATGATGTTAGTTAAGTTGATCCACTATTCATAATTAAGCAATTTGAAAACGTAAACATTCTACAAATTTCTAATCTAAAAAGCTGAAAGTTGCCTAATTTCGGATAGACCATTTTTGTGCATTTGATTCCCAATTTCGGATATCCGCAAGGTAATTATTATTCAGGATAACCAACCATTAATTATTATTTTTATAAGGATACAACAAACTAAGATAAACAATTTTGAAAAAACGAAAATTACCTAAGATACTAAGATATTCGAAATTGGGAATCTAAAATTATAGTTCCTATAGTATTTCGTAGAAAATCGCTTAATGATTAAATTACGTCTTAAATGTGAAGGAATAACAAGAAACATAAGCAATGGGATCCAGATCCACTCTTGAAAAAAATTTTTCGGATATGTCCGAAATTAGGAGCCCTTTTTCAAATGCACAAAAATGCGCTGATTTTTTTTAACCGTGTTTTTTTTGGAAAAAATAAACTGTAATAAAATTGCTTTTATAATTAATCATGGTTCGCTATAATAAGTTGTATCTGGTTATATAAAAAAAATATCAAAAAGTAATACCGAGTATTAAATATTGAATACATTGTAAATGGTATCCGAAATTAGGCGACTTTCCTCTATAAGATAAATACGTATTTAATACAATAAAATTTAATTACTTCCCTGTCTCCCAGTAATCTGTTTTAAATCTATTCTACTATAAATGTGACACCGACTATATCGGTCATATTTACAATTGCGACGATTGATAGAATCCTATTGTAGGATTCTATATTAGTATACCGAGTCCATTTGCAAATAGTGTCATCTCGTGAATGTTTTGTGAAAAATAATTTATTAATATAATGCAAATGTATATATTTTTCATTATTTTTTATAAACTTGCTGCAGGTTTTATGACAAAACATTTTAAATTTTTTTATTATTATTATAGAATATCTATACCACCCATAGACTTTTACTTGACTAATATGTGTCTTTAAAATTAGTGAGAGAATTAAAATAACGGTTTTATGAACAGAAATGGTTAATTGCATGATTATAATTAACTATAGCTGAGATCTACAAAAAAACATTGGCGATATACTTAAATAATCATCCAGATAATATTTCAAGTCCATGGACTTTGCATTAATTTATGGTGTCCGATATTTAGGTCTTAAAAAATTATAGGGTAGACCCAAATATCGGACAGTTACTAAGAATGCCTAATAAACGGCTTATTCGAAAGAAAGTGCTAGTCCGATAAATGGGTAGAAAAAGCTTTATACTCTTTAGAACCATTGGACGGCCGTCCGATATATGGAACTGTCTGTATTTTATTGTCCTATTTATCGGACACCATATTCCCAGTCAACACAAATACATGGCAGGAACATAGCAGGTACATAACCACTGTTCTATGTGATGTTGCAGACATGTAATTTTTATAGTCCATGTATAGTCCTTGGACTTTAACAATTCCGCCTCAAGTTATGTATCAGCTACATAACATGCTACATATCAGATACATACTAGGTACATAACAATAAAAGTAGGCGTTTCCGAATTTTACTTGTTATGGAGTGCATCATAGATTTAGACATGGTGAACATTTTTACGTCTTTTTGATAAACCTAATAATTAAAGTATATAAATATCTTTATATGTAGCATCCATCAGGCAAAATTCTTATACGATGTGCATTTTTACTGTGAAAGCAAACTTTCTACCAGGCTTAAAAATCATGGGCCACATAAAAAGCCAATTTTAAGAGAAAAAATAGCAAATAATCATTTTAAAAAAATATATATATTTTAATTTTTTGTCTAAAATTATCTAAAATCGGTTTAGTTGTCTAAAAATACATGCGTTTCTACTACTTAAGGGTAAAACTTTTATTATTAACAACAATTTTAAGAATATTAGTGATTCTAACCTATAAAAATTAAAATAATATAGACGCCATATTTAGTATTGAATTCATAACATTTTATGTATCGTGTATGTTCTCGTACCATATATATGATACATAACATGCAATATTGCATGTTATGTATCATACATATGTATGTTACATCTTATGTAATATGGCACATGTAACGTAAAAAATCTTTCTGTTATAGGGCATGTTATGTAGCATACATATGTATGTTATGTCTCATGTAATATGGCACATGTTACCTAAAAAATCTTTCTTTACCATGTTGCATCCATATATGTGCGGACTGGGTTAATATAAAAATATCTTAAAAATAACATCAAAAATGGTTTAAATTGGTATAAAAGTACAATATTATGAATAAGAAAGATCTTGATTGACATTTTAACAATAACGAATGTTGAAAAAATCATTTTACAGTTACTTGGCTTACTTACTTTACTTAGAAAAAGGCTATATATTTTGTGACTGCTGACACATGACTGTTTATTAGTTATTAGAGCTTAAAAAATACGATATAAGTGGAAAATGATAATTAAGCTGTGATTCAAATATGTTCATAATTTCGTATTAAATATATTTTATTAATTTTATTGCTTAAATATCTTGTTTTTTTGTAAAAACGTGAAAAAGGGTCCGATATTTGGGACATTTACCTTATATTGTTAGTTGCGGGAAATAAGAATAAAACAAATAAATAAATATTCACACTTTATTAACCAAAAACAAACATAAAACATCTTATCTAATTAGTAAATACTAAACATTTTGCATGGAAAGAACAATAGATATGTGCAACATCTAAAAATGTCTTTTATTTAATGCTCACATTTTTATTACATAAACACTGTATGTATAATACTCTACAATAGTTGAATTATTAAGATTTTCCCGGTGTTTTTCTGGACAAAAAACCCTTTTTTTAATATTTTATTTTGACAAATTGTCAGGAATAAAAAAAGGTTTCGAGGCTACGTTTTTTGTAGTTTTTGTTTTGACACTTTCGAGTGAATAAATTTTTGGTATCACAAAGATAATTTACATTAAAAATAAGAACAAAAGTTAATAGGACATACCACTATGTATTATATCCGCAAATATCACTTTAGGGCTTTACATGGATTCAAAAATAGCGCTTTAGCACCATATAAAGATTATACATTATTTTTTTTAATGGAGCTCTCTACACCTAAAATTATGAAACAAAAGACGTCTACCCTATCTCTATTTCATTTGTGCTAGATTTTCCAGCCAACCAAATAAATATTGTATTTGTTTTTCATACAACAAATACAGTATTTATTTGGTTGGCCTGAAAGTGTAGCACTGAGCGGCACGAACGAACATAGCTAATGTGAATCTGTAGAATAAAATAATTCTACTAAAATTTAGATGGCGCCAGTAATTTCTTTAATAAAAATAATATAGTTACACTTTTCGCCCGGCCAAGTAAATATTGTATTTGTTCAGCAAGGAACAAATACAGAATTTGTTTGGTTGGGTGGAAGTGGGAGTGTATGTATGTCTTCTATCCTTTTTGGGTAGAACTTTTGTACCTGTCTAATCTAACGGGAGAAATCGCCATTCCGAGCGACTTATCGCGAGAAATTAAGTGGAAAGAACCGTGCCATTTTTAACTTTATTATTCAATGTAAAATCTCCGTGTGATACCCAGCATTTGATGTCTGGGGAGTGACTGATAAATTATGCTGCAAAACATAAGATGTATAAAAAGCCTATACAAAAAACATAGCATCAAAACGATTTTTTTAATTTTTTTGCTAAAATAGTCCGCAGGGGTAAGAAAAAGTCTGGTTCTTCGAGAAAAAAAAATCGTCCAGAAAAGCACCGTGTTTTAAGATCATATTGTTTTTACCAAAATATTTTTTATTTGGCTGTTACTCTTACAAGATATGGGAATAAAGATTGAGCAATTAATGGTTTTTGTACATAATTTATTAATATGTATAGAATTTGACTTTGTTTGGATATGTTTGGGTGTATATAACGAGAAATATTCAAAACGTGATGCATATAAAAAATAATGAAAATTTTCAACATACGACAGACCTCTACTTGTATGCATTTTTACAGAAGAATGTTCATATCTCCAGAACCAAACGTTTTTTTACTCATTCTCATATTAACATAATAAAGGTAATAAACCTAATTGTTAATTTTACCATTCTAAAATAACATCTTCAAACGATTTGATTCTTCTTTACGACTTTTTTTACTGTTTTCGGAAAATGTATATATTGAACAGTATACATTTTTGGCACATTATATCGTCGGCTTACAAGTAAAGAGCACTAAGTCCAAAAACATGGTTTTGAGATATTGACAAATCTAACTTTCATTGTTGTTTTTTAATTTTTGTAATAATTGTTTTTGGAAAAAAACTACCGCAAATTGCGATGACTTGTTTGGACATAATAATGTCTCATTTGCAGTTAAATAAAGAAAAATTGAAGTAGTTTAATTCAACTAAATTTGAAAAAAGACATGGACTTAGTGCCTTTTACTTGTAGGCCCACGACGTCGGCTTACAAGTAAAAAGCACTAAGTCCTAAAAACATGGTTTTGAGATATTGACAAATCTAACTTTCATTGTTGTTTTTTAATTTTTGTAATAATTGTTTTTGGAAAAAAACTACCGCAAATTGCAATGACATGTTTGGACATAATAATGTCTCATTTGCAGTTAAATAAAGAAAAATTGAAGTAGTTTAATTCAACTAAATTTGAAAAAAGACATGGACTTAGTGCCTTTTACTTGTAGGCCCACGAAGTCGGCTTAAAAGTAAAAAGCACTAAGTCCAAAAACATAGTTTTGAGATATTGACAAATCTAACTTTCATTGTTGTTTTTTAATTTTTGTAATAATTGTTTTTGTAAAAAAAACTACCGCAAATTGCAATGACATGTTTGGACATAATAATGTCTCATTTGCAGTTAAATAAAGAAAAATTGAAGTAGTTTAATTCAACTAAATTTGAAAAAAGACATGGACTTAGTGCCTTTTACTTGTAGGCCCACGACGTCGGCTTACAAGTAAAAAGCTCTTAGTCCAAAAACATGGTTTTGAGATATTGACAAATCTAACTTTCATTGTTGTTTTTTAATTTTTGTAATAATTGTTTTTGGAAAAAAACTACCGCAAATTGCAATGACATGTTTGGACATAATAATGTCTCATTTGCAGTTAAATAAAGAAAAATTGAAGTAGTTTAATTCAACTAAATTTGAAAAAAGACATGGACTTAGTGCCTTTTACTTGTAGGCCCACGACGTCGGCTTACAAGTAAAAAGCACTAAGTCAATAAAATAATATAAAAAACAACTATTTAAAATTAAAACCCTTCTATTAATTAAACGTAATGTATAACTATCAAGTAGAAAACAAGATGTTTACATAAATTTTCAAAAACTAGATTTTTAAAAGAAGGGTTTGGACTTATTGATTGTTTTAAGAACGTTTCCAAAATTAATAATAATAATTAATTAGTATTAATTATATGAAACTGCTTACTATGCCAGAACTAAGACAGTGTTCAGAGGCCATCGACTGTGCCGGCAAAGAAGCATCTCTTAAAGTCAATAATTATAATGAATCATTCATTATTAATGATAAACCACTTCACGGTGCAACACCCCTCAGAATAGCACCGAGACTTTGAACTTAGTGTGAAGGCTTCAAATTTAGTTTTGAAATATTATCTGATAATAAAAAAACCAATACAAATGAAAATTAAATTATTACCTACACATCGAAAGTACACGTAAAAAGCATTGTCATTTTACAGGTAAAGTTCTGTTTCTCTGCTCTGTCTCTATTCCATCAACTTTAACAGCAAAATTTGAATGCCTTTGTCAGTACAATAAATAACGAGATATTGTATCATATAAATGATTCAAGCAATCATATTTTTATAAATTAACTCTTTTTAGAAAGTCGCTTAGTGCAGAAACATTTGAAATAATCTACAAGTAAAACGCACTAAGTGACTTAGTGCCTATTGCGAGATAAAATTTTAATCAAAATCAATTGGTGCGTTTTGTATAGTGGGTAACTCCCTTGGCAGCCCACCTAGAAGTTAGTTCGGTTTACCTATACATAGATCATTAAAAATTAATTACAGTGCCATTAAAATCCCATTTTTGCAAAAAAGTGCCTTTTACTTATAAGCCGACGATTTTTTTCTTAAAAATGACCTACCACTAATATATCCGAATAGATACCGCAAAATTTTGTAAAAGTTTTAAAATAAACTTTTAATCAAATGTTATTGCTTCACATTTTTTGTTTTTCAGCACTGGGTGGTAAAATGAGTTATTCTGAGTTAAAAAGTTCATATATAAAGCTTTGTTTTTGAGTTATGATCATTTTTTCTGTATATTCCGTAACCAGGACGGACCTGATTACCTTTTAAACTTTTTTTTTTTCATTTCATCAAAATGAAAAAACGTAATAAAAATATACCGTGTGATTATAAAGTGCCGAACACTTTTTATTGCAAAACTGGCATGAGCGATGAGTAAAATGCAAGAATGCTGTGTGCGTTTTACTGGCCACCGAGCTGTTGTACATAGCAATCACATGGCCTTGTCGCGCACAACTCTAACAGAGGCGTGGCTTCAAACGAAGAGTATTTTCTTTTCAAACTGTTCGGCACTTTATAATCGCACTGTAATAATTCGGAAATGTTTTAATCGCTATAGTAGGTAGTAAATAATTATATATTTTAATTCACTTTTTGAATTTTCCCAATGTTAAACATGAAAATTTTGAGTAACAGCGTGCCTCTACCGCTAATACAAATGGTACAGTCGTGTTGTGATTTTTCAAGCAATAAGCTCTAGTTAAATAGCAATACATTAAGATAAATATAAATCTAATATTTTTTCAGCTCAGGAACTGGGTTAAAAATATCTATCTAAAAAAAAAGCATTAAAGTTATTCCTGTTAGAATTGACTACGTTTACATGAAAAACAACTACCGTAGTTATAAATACGGTAACACAGATGATTTTGACAGAAAAACCTTATTGTTTTTATTTTCAATATTTTTTGCAAAAATACCCAAGCTCCCGAACTATTTGGTTCCACAAATACGCTGCAGAAATTTTAAAATTTATTTAAATCATAAAAAATATTTTACCCTGAAATTTTTTTCGCCGATATATCGGTATATCGATATTAGATTAGAATTATAAGTATTATTTTTATCTCCTCCGATTTTTTTTTATTTTAATTTACAACAATTAATATATTTCCAGTCCAAAATTGGTCCAACAGTATAATAATTAGACCCCGTAAGATTTTAAGTTATGACGTATACGCATAGGCGTACGCCGAGACTATTAAACGCATGACCAAAAAAGCTTAACAGGTGTCTTTAAAGTTTGCGCATTTTTAACTAGAAGTTTCACGAGGTCTGGTAATAAACTCTATGGATATGCTTTTTAATTTAATAGTAATTATATACCAAGGTAGAGAATACATTTTGTGTAGCCGAGCGTATTAAATCCCGAGCTACGTAGCAGCGAGGTATTTAAGAGTGCGAGGCTATTCTTCTCTACCGTGGTTTATATATTATTTTTTTCACTACTGGCGCATTTATTCTTATTATTTAACATTTTTATATCAATAATAAACTAAAATGTTTGCTGGATCTTAATTAACTGCGAAATAACAAGTAGCCTTTGAAATCGCCATTTCTGAAAACAAATGAATAAATTGATTTATTCACTGAAAGTTGACAGTTCTAGTGGGTGGCATTTTGATATTTTTAAAATGTGTGAAAACATCGGTAAGTTGTTTATTTACTGAATAATATTTTATATTCTATTATAATTAATTGGTTTATAATATTTGCCATGCTCATTTGTTATCCGATGGCAAAATATTGTTGCATTTTGTCCATTAATAATTATAAACAGTTATATCTCTTTGCAGTTCAAGGAAAATCAAGTGGCAGATATCAATGGAGCTCTCTACAACTAGAATTATGAAACAAAAGACGTCTACCCTATCTCTATCTCATTTGTGCTACACTTTCCAGCCAACCAAATAAATACTGTATTTTTCATACAACAAATACAGTATTTATTTGGTTGGCCGGAAAGTGTAGCAGTGAGCGGCACGAACGAACATAGCTAATGTGAATCTGTAGAATAAGATAATTCTACTAACATTTAGATGGCACCAGTAATTTCTTTAATAAAAATAATATAGTTACACTTTTCGCCCGGCCAAGTAAATATTGTATTTGTTCAACAAAGAACAAATACAGAATTTGTTTGGTTGGGTGGAAGTGGGAGTGTATGTATGTCTTCTATCCTTTTTGGGTAGAACTTTTGTCCCTCTCTAATCTAACGGGAGAAATCGCCATTGTAACATTTCAACAAATCTAATGTTGAACAAATGTAAATTCAACCAAAAATTCCTTCTAAATAAGTAAATAAGGTATTAAATAAATAAATAAAATAAAATAGCATATCCATATTTATGTAGTTTTTTCCTTTCTCAATCCAAATCAACATTTTTGTTAGTGATATGTTACTGGAAATGCGGTTAATCTTTAAACAATTATTTATTTTTATTATACTGGTCTGTACACTATAGATATATATTATTTAATGTATACCGGGTGTCCCAACTCTATTTACCCAGCGATTTTCTCGAAAACTAAAAGAGATAATCAAGTTCTACGAAAACTATCTTAAATTAAACAACTTAAACTATCTTTTAGCATATATTTGATACTTTCAGCTCTTAAAATATGGGCAGGGGGGCATGGGGGGGGGGAGTTTTTTTTAACGGAAAAGGGGGTCGTGTGATACTTTAAAGCAACTCTATTGGACTGTATATTTTTTAATTTTTTAAACAATTTTTTTAAGGTTTTCATTCTTTAATTTTTTGTACTAAAAATGCGATTTTTTAAGTTTTTTTTTGTAAATTTTTATTTATGTCAATTAAAATTAGTTTAAAAGTATAATTTACTTTTTTTCATCATGAAATTAGTAACTTTTAAAAAATTGTTTGATTTTTTTAGAGTAATTTTGACAAAAATACCCATTTTCAACCCTATTTTAACCCAAAAAAAAAATTAAAAAAAATAAAAAATATATAGTTAAATGGAGAATTTAATAAGCTTTAAAAAAAAATGTCCCCCGATGCCCCCCTGCCCACATTTTAAGAGCTGAAAGTATCAAATATATGCTAAAAGATAGTTTGAGTTGTCCTATTTAAGATGGTTTTCGCGGAATTTGATTATCTCTTTAAGTTTTCGAGAAAATCGTTGGGTAAATAGAGTTGGGACACCCGGTATAAAGGTCATATTTAAATGGACTAGAAAAATACATTTATGTATGATGGGTAATATTTTATACAGACCAATATTTATACAAAGTTGTATTGATTGTATTTGAACTGTACATAGCATATCTGTGTATATTTTACACTTTTTATCTAATATAATCTTAGACAGACCAATTTTCAATAAAAACTCATTTTTCAATTAGGTATGTATTGGTTATAACCAAAAAGTCAAAAACTAAGCGTGTATAATAAAACATGATTTTTTTAATTTTTCACTAAATTAAATTATAATACTTATTAACGTATTTTTCTTTATAACAATAAATTTGGCGTCTTTTATAACAATAAATTTGGCGTCTTTTATAATAATCTCACAAAAACTGTTTAAATTTATATGATCCAAGACAATTTTTTTGTTCCTTTTTATAGGTACTATCTACAATACTTTATTATCTCTTATTTTATTACGACCCTGTGTATTAAAGGCTATAAAATGATCTTTTATACATACTGATTGTGACTTTTATTAAATTCAGGGTGCTAAAGACTTTCCTTAGCAAGTTTTTATATGATAATATTTATATAATATTATTAGAGGTTTAAACTTTTAAGAATAATATATTTGTGATTAATTTATATATTTGGTGATAGCATAATACACATTTTCGAAATTATTGCATTTTCTAAACTCCGTTCAATGAGAGAATACGACTCTGACGTCAGCGCGTAAACTTATTAGCACTGTGTAGGGTAATTGAATCTTATTTCTTAAAACCTAATAAATGATTTTTGTTTATATACATTTTCTATATAATAATTATGTAAAAAGTCTTATTTACGCGCTGTGACGTCAGAGTCGTATTCTCTCGTTGAATGGAGTTTATAAGCCATCGATTTAAACCGTTATATGTAGGTACATTCAAGGCGTGTTTGATACATTCCAAGTTGCAGCGTGAATTCTAAATTGTTATTTAATAATAATAATAATAATAATATTTATTGTCAAACAAAATAACTATTATAATAAATTTTTAATCATTTATTATTTAAAGGAATAATTATTACGATGCGATGCTTTAATGTATTTTACTTTAGCAGTTATAATAACATACACGTATACATTCATTCATTCATAAAATCTTGTTTTATTCATTATGCAACTATACAAAGTTGCCCACTGCATTGTTGTCAAGTTTTTTGTTGTTCGGAACTTTTTGTTAGTATGAAACAACGACAAAAGTGTAAGACCCAGAACTTACAAAAAATAATCGCATGGTAATAATTCTCCCTATAACAATATTTGTTGTCTATAATCAGAAATAGACAATTTTAGCTAATTCAGATGGAAAGGCTGCAACATATAAACAAAAAACAAAACAGCTGAGAGGTAAAATTAGTACACAGCTGTTTCTTAACCTACAATATTTGACGGTATATTAAATTGACTTTAATGGGTAGTAACCACTGGGGGGCATAGCAAAAAAAAACGTGAAATTTTATTTCGAACTCTTTCAATTTAATATGCGAAAAAAATATTTAATTTTAACTTATAACTGTCCTTCCATCTCATCAAGCTGGTAAAATCAAATACTAAGGTGAGTGAACCAATTATCGCCATGTTAACACATTTTATTTTTTACTGCACAAAGTCCAAACTTCAATTATTTAACAAAAAACATATCTTTATTTTAATGGGTAAAAGATAAACCAGCTTCAAAAAAAATATTATCATTTTTTAAAAAAGATTGCGTACTGACAATGTTAGGAACCCATGTACCAAATATTGCCAGGGTACTGGCAATAACAGTAAATAACTTACAAAAAATTAACAAACTAATAAGAAAATATTGTGGCACAATAACAATTTCGGCTGTTTTTAGGCAAAATTGTTTGGGCAAAATAACAATTTGTCGTTTTTAGTAAGCCCCACGCACTTCAAGTACTAATTGATTATAATCTCTTATATTCTCGAATAAAAAGCAGAACTAAGACTTAGAACTCTCTGATTTCCTCATTACTTTCTTTTCCTGGTGTGTTTTGTTTTTGTTATTTTTTTGTTCTCAACTACCTACTTCGCATGGCAATATTAGGAACACCGCACTTAGACAACAAATTCAAAAAAACTACCTTTTCGCTTCTTTATTAAGTGCAACACAATATGGGCCAAGAAAGTGCATGTTTGTGCCTACCTCATTACGTTCTTGCCCTGCAATAACCTATGCTACACAGCTTGCGACAGTCAGCATAATTTTACAAGTTTTTATAGTGGAAGAGCCCGAAACACGAACTGTACTTTTGAGTACGCCATAACCAATTGGATACAGACACATATTTACAGGCATCTTTTGATGTAACAGATATACTGACAGTGCCATCTATGACACAGAGGACGAACTAACAAGTTTAAGAGAGGTGGTGATATTAGGAACATGCCAATAATTGGATCACCCACCCTATTTATTAGCTGAACTTAAATTGAAATATACCAGCTTGGAGGAACAAATCTAAAGTTTAAAGCACTTATTCGAGGAAATTTCACGTATCTTTTTAGTATAGTCCCTAAAAAAAATAGTTCCCCACTGTATCTATTGCCTTACTAATTACGATTGACATTTGTTTATACTTAAATGCATAAAACATTGATTGTGTATTTTATTGCTTTCACAAAACGTCCCGTTAGGGACATATCGAGGGATATATACAATATCATATATATTAACTGTAAAACACAAGCATATACTTTACCAAAAATTTTGGCACTTAATTGTTGAGCAATGCCTAACCGTTAGTTTCACTGCACAACACGACAAAACTATGAAATAGCCGAAATATTAAGGCTAGAGCTCCTGAATTTGGTTTTGTCGTTTTCATCAAAACAAAACTCAGGATCCCTAATTAAGGCCCCTTTCTAATCGCACCACTAATCTAAAACAGGTCCAGATCGAATTTTAACTTCTTTTTTTTTTTTTGAAAAGTCGAAAGCCCCACCCAAAATGTGCATTTCTAAAAGTATACCTAAGATTTTTTTAAATAAAAAAAAGCGAAAAGTTTTTATGTCATTGGGAATACACTGTGTTTGGGAATAAGACCAAATGAGTTTGAAATGGTCTACAGTTTTCCCGTTAAAACTTTTGCCTATGCTGGTGAGATACAATCTCATTGATTTTCAACCAATGTTTCTATTTGTCTGATAATAAAATCAGCAGAAATCAATTTTGGTGTAAAATTGAAAAATTTTAGTGACATTTCACCGCAGCCAAAAATGCACTTTTTGAATGCACTCTTAAGAGTTTCCGAAAAAAGTTTAAATTCGCTCACCTCTAATGCATAACCCATTTTGAATCAACAATCACCTATTTCTTGCTAGTTTTTGCAACAATTGTTAACTATACATAATTCTTTTTATAAAAACAAAACTAAACATTTGTTGTAATAATATTATGTATTTTTAAATTTTGAAACGCTCGTATATGATTGGTTCCAAACACCAAACATTTTCAAAAATATATCCTGGTAATAATGATAACACAGGTTTACAAAAAAAAAGTCAGGACTATATGACCGGACTATGGTATTCCTAGGTATTTTGGCGCCCTGAATCAGATCCCGGGGTCAGTTTTGCCCCATCACGTCAGGAAAACGAGATTTCAAGGTCATTTGAGGTCAAAATAATGATTTTTTGGAAGCGGCCCCGCGACAATATCTCAAGTGAACTGTTAACTTCACGGGTAACTGTGTAGGTCTTGAATACTTTCTGAACGTTGAGATGTTGTCCCGGGGCCGCTCCCAAAATATCACCATTTTGACCTCCAAATGACCTTGAAATCTCGCTTTCCTGACGTGATGGGGGCAAAACTGACCCCGGGATCTGATTCAGGGCGCCAAATGACCTAGGAATACCATGGTCCGGTCAAATAGTCCTGACTTTTTTTTTGTTAACCTGTGTAATTATTTAATAAAATAAAAGCATTTCTTTTCTAAATTTAATGTTTGACATTTATAAATTCAAACTTTTTTATAAATATAATTTTGTACAATGATATTAAACAGAAAGTATCTAAAAATTGGCACATATATAATTATATATTATCGAAACACATTAAAAAATAATTGGTCAAACATAGTTTTATTGTCATTTATCACGTTGAAATAAGAAAACAAAAATTAAACAAAAAATGCTAGGAAGCCATTTTTTAAAGTTTTAACGAAAGTAATTCCACGTCCAATTCCAATAATGGCATTTTCCATAAAAAGTTCTGTGAATATCTACGATAGCAAGGCCGATGCAGGAATAAATCCGCCTAAGCGGCCACATCCGTCTCTTACAAAGAACACGCTGCGACTCTTAACGAAAGTAACATGATTCTACTTTCATAGTTAATTTAGGTTAAAATTAAAGATAGATATCTGTTTAAAATCAATACAGGTCGAAATCTTTAAAACACTAGTAAAAATTCTGGCGCCATCTAGTTTATCTGATAGAAAGGAAGTTTCTAGAAAAAGGAAACAATTTTTTTTTGTCCAATGTCTGTTTTCCAACCTCTTGGTAAAAAAGCCAATAAGAAATTAATATTCAACCAAATTTTCTTTAATTTCTAATAATACAAAACAGTCAGTAATACAAAGGGGATATTAATATATTACCTACCCCCTTATATATAATAAAATTTTAACCCTTTCAGTCAAACTATCTAATAACAATACTTTTTTTAAGTCAAAACGAGTTTGAGCCTCTCAAAAAAGAATGAAAATTAAACTGAAAAGGTCAAATCAATAAATACATTACATCAATAAATATCAAAAAGATATTTTTTTAATAAGACTAGAATATAATATCACTACAACTATGTAACAAGCAAGATTAGGAAAATAAAATAACACATTGTTAAGAAAAAAAAAAGTTATAGGATATAGATAAAAATATTCGAAAATTCATAACCAAATAAAAAAGGTTTTTGTAAAGTGCCTGTTAAGAATTTAATGATTTCCCTAGTAGAAATTTAATGTTAGAATAACGTTTTTCTAACGTTGGAAAACTGTATAAAAGTACGTTATAAAATATGTGCAAATGTCCCGATTTTTAACGTTAGATTCGAACGTTAGTTACAAACGTTAATCTAACGTTAGATTTTTAAATTAGAAATACGTTATAAGTACGTTTTATTTCTAACTTTCGGAGGGGGCGTGGCCAACTAGGAAATTTCTACCTGCATCATAAAATGGCAGCTGGAAACAAATTTATTCATATAAATAAATCTTAATGTATTTTAGCAATCATAATATTTTTAAACATAATTTCGTTACATTTATTTATAAAATAGCCATCTTGTTAGGTGGCCCTAAATATTTTTCGTGTAATATGCTGTTATACTTTGATAAAAACGTTTACCTCTCAGAAAAACTTTATATTTAGTTAGTTAATATTTATTTATACATTCAGAATCTTAAAATATTTTTTCAATTCTAGTACAGCGTTGCCGGACTTACTATAATTTTGACTTTTGAGGCATATTTTTTTAAACTCATTATAGAAATAATATATAATTATCAAACCTAGGCACATAGCTGTCTGAAATGAGTATTTTCAACTATAGCTTACGTATTAATAATGGAAATTTAAAAAATATTTAAAGTTAGAATAAGGTTAGAATTTAGTTAGGAAACGAACGTTAGATTTATGTATTTTATAACGATTTTGTCAAACGTTAGTTTTTAAACTTAGATTTATATATTTCATAACGTTTTTTGTCAAACGTTAGTTTTTAAGGTTAGATTTATATATTTTATAACGTCCTTGTATAACGTTTGGGACTAAACATAAAAATGTCACTAATCTAATGTTATGTTAAGTTAGATTTGTGTACTTTTCTACCAGGGTTATGTCTTTAATTTCAAGAATATATTGTTATCGTAATGCCGATGGCTAAGTACCGGATGGCCTAGCATACAAATGTGATATTTTGAACGCTCTTTTAAATTCTGACCTCGGATTTAGATTCAGCGACCCAAA
This sequence comes from Brachypterus glaber, assembly GCA_958510825.1. Taxonomy (NCBI): domain Eukaryota; kingdom Metazoa; phylum Arthropoda; class Insecta; order Coleoptera; family Kateretidae; genus Brachypterus; species Brachypterus glaber. The sequence continues at coordinate 5,034,993 of OY294046.1, forward strand.
ATACGTAAGAATTGTGCCGGTGTTATTTAAATGTCAATATTAACTTCACAATTTTAAGCCAAGTTAATGTTTTACTATGGCTATGAATTATCAAATACATATTAAAACTAAGAAAACGAGATTACATAATATAGGATAATAATATAAGGAATAATATTCCATAAGTACATACACAAAACCGAAAATGGGCTATTCTAAAGTAACGGTTTACATTAATCACTTTCTAAGTGATCACAGTGAGCTAACCACAGATTGCAGTACTGTAAGGTAGTTTACAATCGTTAATATTGAGTGAAATGAGCATTTTTTTAGGGCAAAAATAATTAAAAATTAGTACATATTTAAAAGTAAACAGAATCTAACTTTGTGGGAAAAGCATTTTTTAAACAAACGCACGGTAAAAAAATAAGGAGAAATTGTATTTAAAACGGTGTCTCGCACTTTTAATTAAATACTGGTCCGCGGTAGAAAAAGACAACAAATCATGATTGTATGAGTGTGAGATCGTTTTTGTATAAACGTAAGACATCGTTTTAAAGAAAACGCCTTGTATTTTTTCACTATAGGTTTCAAAAATGACCCATTGAGTCGAAATAACACAAAAATAATTTCTAAAGTCAGCCCACCTTAATATAGATAAGGAAGAATTAAATTTGGCACAAAGTGTTTTTAGTATGTCACACTAATAGAAAATACTTATTATCCACAGCCCAATATTATAAAAATGCAAATTATAAAATTTAAAAATAACGAGTTGTTTCTTATAATCCTCGTATAATAATCACAGCGCGACACTGGAAGATTTAATGTGATACGTTTGGATCCATTAAAAAAAAAAAGAATATCGCCTTGTTGCATTTCAAAAACCTCAACTTTTCTTGATTTTAAAGTGTTCTTTTATTTAAGTTCTACTTAGTATTAAACACACATTTGGATTCATTCACATTAGAAAACTAGTGCTTTTTGAATATATTATGAAACCCGAATGCTTTCGTTTTTATATTTTGACAGTTCTTTTTTCTATTGTCAAGTAAATGTCAGTGTAATAGTAATTATATACCAAGGTAGAAAAGACATTTTTTATAGCCGAGATTATTAAATCCCGAGCTGCATAGCAGCGAGGGATTTAAGAGTGCGAGGCTATAATAGTCTTCTCTACCGTAGTTTATATATTAGTTTTTTCACTACAGCACTATTTAACCATTTTTATTCAAATAATAAAATAAATTATAAACAGAAATGATATTTCATGAAATTTTCATAAAAACCAAGTAGCCTTGTTCAGTGACATTTGCTCAAATAAATACTTTGAACTGACGTTTCAAAATTTATTTTTTTTTCATATTTAGCTAATTATTGATTGTATTAATTGGTAATAATTATGATTAATTATATTTAATAAATAAAAAGTTACTTAAAGTTATTTTCTTGGGTTTAATTAGTAAAAATTGCACAAAGAACTGAAACATCTAAAGTGACAGAAATCAATTGTTTATAAAATTTACTCCTACTAGAAAAGAAAAAATTATTGCTATAGGTGAAGAAAATTGATTTCACAGTCTGAAAACATAATAAATATTCGTATGTTCTAAAGCTAGCAGTGAAAAAACATTTTTAATTTGTTCGTTATTTTAAAGGTTTGGGATGTAGGACGTAGATAAAATAGTAATTGAAATTCGTTTGCGTCTGGTTTTTAGTGCACCCCAATGATTTTCCACCCCGCTAGGCGTTTATTCCAAGTATAATACTTGATTTATAAAAAAAATGTTGCACGAGGATCACACTAAAATTTTCCAGAACCGGAGTCTGTGATTTTTAAAATTGGTCTGGATCACAAATGGCCCAAATCACTCTTACATTTTTATAAAATAATACTATATAATCAACAATATAAGCTCTAATCTACGTCAATATTATGTAAAAACGATATCCGCATATAGAAAAGTGTTTTTTTTCCAATATCTGTTTTTTTTTTATTTCCAATCACACAAAATTGAGTAATGTTCGAGTAAAGTCGTTTTTGATTAATCTTGGTATCCTAATATCTAAACCGTTTTTTCCTTGTTTTAACTCTAAACTGCTCATCTACTAAAAACAAAAAAAAACGGTTTAAAAATTCTGATTTTTCCCACTAAAGTTAGTCAAAAACTTCTCGTTTATTAATCACCAAATAAGTATATTGTGTGAATTACGAACTGTTTTATAGTTTTATAATAAAACAAAAAAGGTTCCTTAATTATTGTCCTGATTTTTTAAGCAAAGTTAACTTAAACAATATATATATATATATATATATATATATATATCTATATAACAAAATAAGTTGCAAAGCACAAAAGTTATATATTATTTTTTTATACAGGGTGGCCCAAAAAAAACCGGACACTTTTTAAACCGTTATAACTTTTTTGCCGTTTGAGCAATCTTTACTTACTTTGAAATAAATAGGCTCAAAACATGTAAGATTCGGTGTATAATTTTATTTATTTAAATTATTATTATATATTTTAGTAAGAAAGCTTTTTCTGAAGGGGTTATTTTAGACCCATGGGGATTAGAGCAAAATTTAAAAAATTTTAACTTTTCGTCTGTATTATATTAAATGGTCTATCTTCAATAGTTTTGTGTGTTTACCTTTTAATTTAAAATTGTAATTTATTTTTTATAATTATTTTTCCGAAAGGCTAAAGATAGCGTTAAATGGATTTTTTAGCTTGAAAAAATGATTAAGTAGGCGGTTATCTAAAAGTAATTTTGACATGTCTCAAAAAATAGTATGTCAAATTAAAAATATTGAAAATCACCGATCAAAAAACTAAGAAAAACGTATTAAAACTGCATTGTGGTGGATATATATTTTAAAGAAGATGTACAATAAAGAATGAATATATGTAAAAACAAAATTGTGTAGAAAAATAAGAAATAAGTCTAGTTTTTGTCAAAACGAAAAAAAGTGCTTAACTTAAAATAAAGGATGATGGGAATTTTTGTAAACCAATATGGAATTATTACTATAAATAACCAACCTGTACCATAATGTACTTTTATATTATTGTTAAAAAATAAGTCAGTGTTTAATATAATTCAATTTATTTGTAATAAAAATATATTTCTTTAAATTCTTTCTTTGTATAGCAAATACTTAAATTTTGTTTTATTTTAGCAATTTATTATTTATCATGTAAATATAGTAAAATTTTCGAATTTCCATACGCCATTTATAATTTTTGTGTTATTTATTAACCATTTTTCTTAAAATATACATCTAGAATTCAGCTTTCACATTTTCCCCTTGATTTTTAAAGCAATTCGACATTTTTTCAGTGTTTTGCTCATTTTAAATACTTTTTAAATTAAGAGATTATTTTTGAGAGATGTCAGATAAATAACACGCCTACTGAATCGGTTTTTTACATTTAAAAATCAATTTACTGCAATATGTAACCATTCGGAAAAATATGAATAAAAAATAAACTACAATTTTAAATTAAAATTTAAACATACTCATCTATTAAAGAAAGATCACTGAACATAGTTAGGTCAGAAAGTTTCATATTATACATTTTGCTCTAATCCCCAACGCTTTAAAACAACCCCTTCGGAAAAAGCTTTATTACTGAACAATATAATAATACTTTAAATAAATAAAATTGTCTTCCAAATCTTACATGTTTTGAGTATATTCATTTCAAATTTGGTATAAATCGGTAAAAAGGCAAAAAAGTTATAACGGTTTAAAAAGTGTCCGGTTTTTTTTGGGCCACCCTGTATATGCAATTTTTGAATATAATAATTATTAAATGACCAAAGAAAAAATTGTATATAAAAAAACATTTAGATAATGATTATCTAAATTATAATTAAAAATAAATAAATAAATAAATATAAATAAATAAACAAAATTAAAAAAATTATTTGATCCTCATGATCAATATTAAAATTTTTAATTATTTAATTTAAAATATATAATTTAGTTTAATTTAATCTTACTCTAACTATGATACAATATCAATTTTAAAGCTATATATATTATTATAAAAATACTTATTAAGCTTTTTATAACTGTTTATAATAATTTTTTTAAGTATATTGCTCTATGATTTGAGCATTATTTATTTAGAATTTAATTATATTGACTAAATACAGTACCTACTGCAATTTATAAAATATTTTTTTTTATCACAATATTTTAATAACTACACAGGCCCACAAACACGTCAATTACTCTTAACAGGCTTGTCAGATTTGGCTGAAATTTGGGTATATTCAAGTTCTCGACTTTCTGATCAAAAGTTTCTTTGGACACAACACTCAAATTTCAATAGTTGAGGAGTTAACATGCAAACCGTGCTTTATCCACTTTTTTTGGGAAACGAGTTATTTATAGATTCTTATCACTCTATGTCATTTGCACATGAACCAACCTCACTTTTCAATTAAAACAAGCTTTTTCCTATTTAAAATAATTGTTAAAAACTAGGGTTTCAATCAGAGGGTGTTTTGTCCACCTCTCAGTTTCAGATCAAACTATGGTTTGTCCACCTGGCCAATGGGATTGCTGATTTTCGGTCATTTGACTGCGTGTTTGTTTTCAATTAAGCTATTCATGTGTGGAATATGTAGTTACATTCTTATAAGGATAGGTCCAGTGGTTCCGGAGAAATCACGACCGCCGACCGAAAAAACGTTGTTTTGAGAAAAACGCGTTTAAAGTTTTTTTTTAATGAAAATTTATCAAAAAGTCTTATATACTATTGAGAAAAACGCGTTTTAATTTTTTTTAATAAAAAATTATGAAAAAATCTACATATACTTTCGAAAAATGTAAAAGAAAACGACAGATTTTTTAAAAATTATAAACCAGAATGATCCCTTAATAAACCAATTTCGTTCAAACTGAGCTTTGTCCAAGTTGTTTTCTTTCAAAACATGCTTTGTCAAAACGTGTTTTGTCCAATTTTATTTCACATTTTTTTCATATTTCTTATGTATGCTTTTTGGAAAAGTATGTTAAGTATTAATCTACAGTGTATCTGGAATCTGTACAAGCTATTAATAACAAGAAAATATTATAATTGTGTTCTAAATACGTTTTTTGTGTTTCCTGAAAAAACTTTTGGATGTGACAAAACACGGTTTGCATGTTACCTCCTCAGTTATAGACTACTTTAAATATCTTCTGGGTTGGGCCTGTGTTATTTAAAATCCTTTTCATTATTTTGATAATGGTATACCGCGGTAATATAATAGGTTGGTAAACCTAGGTTAAACGGTTTAAATTAAACCTTATTGGATTTTAACATACCTTATATATAATTAAAACATTGTATATTATTTATTTTATATAATTCATTTTTAAAAGCATTTAAAAATTAAAGCAAAAACCAAAAAATTGGGAATAGTTATAAAAAAATCTGAGCAGAAAATGTAGCATGCAGCTGCGGTTTTTTGACAATCGCAGACGGCAGCAGCAAGCCCTAAAAGAGGATCACTACAAATCGAAAAGTAAAAATATCTGAACAAAAAATAATTTTAAATTTCATCAAACAATCTTGTTTGTTATGATTAATTATTTTTTTGAATAATTCTTTAATTTTTCAGAAATGGGGACTTTAGTTCTGGATTATTTTTCAGCCAAATAAAACTACAGATTTTCCATTATTTCCATTAATATTTTTGGCCTTTGTGCTATTGTGTATTTGTATGTCAATTATATACAGTTGATTTTTTTTATTTGAATATTTTGTATATAATTTAAAGTCTGAGGCGACATTGGAAAGGAAACTTCCCGTATTTTTTCAATATGCGCCCACAAAAATTACTTAAAGTCCTCATCCTTGCCTAATTCACAGTTTACATTTAAAGCATAACTACTTGACTACTAAATAATTTAACGAAATTGTTAATAAATAAGTTATCACTTCAAAATATTGCTGTATACACTTTAAATCTAAAAGCAATTTAAAATTGAGCTTTGGTTCTATAACCCTAATGGCACAATTTGTTCTAAGAATATTCTTAGAACCTTCTAAGAAGGAAATAATATTCTTAGAAGTATCTTAGAATATTCTTAGAACATTTGTGTGATCAGGTAATCTACAGGACAATAATTTGGAAAAAACATTAAGGACTACGTACAAATTTTAAAATATTAATGGGTACAAAATGCTTAAAACAAAAATATTTAAACCTATATTCATGTAACTATGTAAAACAATATACACTGCCGCGCATTAAATTCTGGACACCTAAAAAATTGACATTTTTTAAATTCAAATATTTCGAAAACTAATTAATGGATTTGACTGATTCTTTTTTTGTTTTGGAGCTTAAACATTCTCTACTTTTGTTTGTTTTAAGAATGATTAAAAATTTTTTTTTCGTATTAACAGCAACAAATAATGTACAACTATGTTTTTACCCCATCTTCTAGGACTTGCATGGTACGCCACTGCAACTGTTTATCAAATTATTAAAGTCTTTCTTATTGCCGCAGTTTTAATGAATATTTTCTTTTTTATTTTTTTACATATTTACTTCTGGTTTAGGAGATTAAAATTTACTACATGAATTTGATTGATGCTGTGCTTTAAATTTGAAGCTTAACCGAGTTAGGTTTTTCTTCTAATCAACGTTAACAAAAACATAAATTGGGTTTAAAAAACGTAAGTAGAAGAAAAAATAGGGCCACTCCGTCCGGCGGCAGTTCTGCAAAATCACCGTTAAGTCTCCGTCAGACGGAAATAAAAAGTTGCCCCGGGATGAAGAAACTGTAGAAGAAGAAGTAAAAGACATGAGCTTCAAATAAAAAACTCTCCTGGTTTAGTACTTTTTGAGGACTGAAAAAATGACAACTTTCAGGAAAATCATGATATCTCCTAAACCAGAAGTAAAAATGTAAAAAAATAAAAAAGAAAATATTCATTAAAACTGCGGCAATAAGAAAGACTAATAATTTGATAAACAGTTGCAGTGGTGTACCATGCAAGTCCTAGAAGATGGGGTAAAAACATAGTTGTACATTATTTGTTGCTGTTTATACGAAAAAAAAATTTTAATCAATCTTAAAACAAACAAAAGTAGAGAATGTTTAAGTTTCAAAACAAAAAAAAAGAATCAGTAAAATCTTTTACTTAGTTTTCGAAATATTTGAATTTAAAAAATGTCAATTTTTTAGGTGTCCGAAATTTAATGCGCGGCAGTGTATTTCAAGAGTGAATTTTAAATAAATAAAGTCTGAAACATTGATATGACTCTTGGTACCCCGATGAGCTCCAGAAGAGCGAAACCATATATGGTTCTACAACCATGATATGCATATAACTTCTTTTTGAACAAAAATGTTTAACATTTTATGTCAAAAAAATATTTATGATTTAAGAATATTGTACCAATTTAAAATAGTAATTTAAATTTAAGTCAATAGTACTATAAACAATTAAATATTATTATTATTGCGCACATTCCACTTAATTACATCTTACAACTAAAAAACGATTTTTTTATGTTCTAACAATTATTAATAACATTAAATTTGCTGATTGTATCTAAATATAATATATTATATGAATACATTATACAGAGTGATCATTTGAAACGAACCATCCGAAATATCTCGCAAACTAAGTACAATATAAACATTCTAAAAAAAACAGGTCAATATTTTTTTTCTTCTTTTTTGATGGGGAAATTAAGTATATAATTTTGGGGTTTTTAATTCTCAACCCCAGCTATTTTAAGATAAGAATTTTAACTAGCTGCGTGATAGTTAAACCCCAAAATTATATATCTAAATTATCTCCTCGAAAAACCAAACTGATCTGTTTTTTTAGATATTTTACATTGTGCCTAGTTTGCGAGATATTTCTGTTGGATTGTTTTCAAATGATCACCCTGTATGTATATAAAATTTAAAACTTATCTTTGGTTTTGTTCCCCATTTACCAATCTTTTATGTAAAGGTTTTACCTTTAGATTTCACAGTACAAGAAAGTTAACCTTTTCTTTTATCCGCCTCAAAATATGTACATTAAAAAGGCTGATTTTAGGCTTCCATAACTGTTTAATTTGCCGAGAAACTTGAAATTTGGTTATTTTTATTAATAAATGCCAAATTTAAAGCGTCTAGGTTGCTGCAATTCCGATCTAAGAAGTTCTTTAACACGTTCACTGTCTATATACTTTCTCTAAATTTATTACACTGTAAAAAAATATGTAAAAAACTTCAATGATACTTTTTTTTTAAGAGATTTTTTTTTAGATTTGAGTAATCACGACTAACACAGATCATAGACCAATTTTTTTGTCCTATGTATTTTTTTGTTCGACTTATAACTAATTCACGGCACCACCTTATATGTTACACTAGGTGGGTATAGGTTTTTAGAATTTTATTTATTTTTTTTTTCGAAAAATCAAAATTTTTCTTTATTTTACACTAAAAACGTAAAAATTCGAAAAATCTATGCCGGCATCCAATGAAATATGACATGTTACATGTCATTTTAAAGGTTTTTTAATGTTTAACACAACGGTAATATCTATTTAAAAACCGAATTACCGAATCTCAAGATAACGGGGCAAAAATGGGTTAATTAATTTAAAATTTGTAGTTTTACAATTAAAAGAAAGCGTCAAATAGATTTTTTTTTTAATTTTCACCCAAAATGTTCTAAGAGGCATGCCTAATCGACTCATAACGAAAATTTTTTGGTTTGTCGAATTAAAACGCTAAAAACCTACAGTGTAACTTTCAAGGCGGTACCGTGAATTAGTTATGAGTCGTACAAAAAAATACAAAGGACAAAAAATGTTGGAAATTTGGTCGTTTTCATATAGGATGTTTTTGTCGTAGGATGCACCGATCTTGAGATATAAAAAATCCGTTTTTTGTGAAAAATACGTCAAAAAATTACAGTTCCAAATCGAGTTCAAGGTCGAAAAATTGGTTTATTATTTGTGGCCTTGAACCCTACCCAATAAACCCAAAATCAAAACTCCCTGAATTATGTCTAGGTAAAAACTATCTGACTCTGGAGTAAATTTTAAGAGAACTTATTTTTGAACAGTGAATGTGTTAATAAAATAGATGCCATTAATAAACCTAATTAGTACGTAATGCCATAAAGCCGTAAAACATATCATCCGCAAAAAATCATGTCAATAATTATAATTGACAATTTCATCACGAGGTTTAAAAACAATTCCTCGCGACTAAAAAACGTAAAAAGATCAACATTATTGAACTGTGTAATATTGACAATATTGTCATTTTATATATCTCACAAATCAGACTATGAAATTTTTAAAAATGGTACTTTTTTTGTTTGTTTCAAAAATACCATGGAGATTGGGGGTTGCATAATGGTATCATTGCAGCATCATGACACCATGTCCAGTCCAGTTAATGGATGGGTGACTTGACAATGTGGTTGGGAGCGATGTAGTGGTATCCAGGCATGGGCAAACCAGCTGTTTCCATGGATATCCTGTGCAGAATATTTAAAAATTAGTTCTCCATTAAAAAACATTTACTGTAATCCTAAGTAGGGACCCTATATACAGTGCGGTCCAAAAGTCACCCCCCCTCCTTTTAACTTTTGAATAAGTTGAGATATCGACTTCAAATTTAGAACTCTTAAATAAGATAACTTAAACTATCTTTTAGCATTTATTTAATATTTTCAGCTCTTAAAATGTGGGCAGGGGGGCATGGGGGACATTTTTTTAAATGGAAAGGGGGGTCGTGTGAGACAACATTTTAAAGCTTATAAAATTCTCTATTTAAACTAACATTTTTAAATTTTTTAAAAATGTTTTTTAAGGTTTTGAGTTTTCAATTTTTTGTGCATTCGATGTTTTAAGTTTTATTAAATAAATAATATTTTATAAGTTTTTATTTATGTCAACTAAAATTAGTTTAAAAGTATAATTAACATTTTTTTATGATGAAATTAGGCATTTTTAAAAAATTATTTGTTTTTTTTAGAGGAATTTTGACATTAATGCCCATTTTCAACCCCATTTTAAACCTATTTTTTTTTAATTTAAAAATATGGAGTTAAATGAAGAATTTTACAAGCTTTAAAATGATGTATTACACGACCCCCGAGCTGAAAGTATTAAATATATGCTAAAAGATAGTTTAAGTTGTCTTATTTAAAAGTTTCAAATTTGAAGTCGATATCTCACTTGATTCAAAAGTTAAGAGGGGGGGGGTGACTTTTGGACGGCTCTGTATAATAACATTAAACGCCATTTAAAGTTTAATGTCACTTTATTTAGGGTCCCTTATCCTAAGCAACATAATTCAACCTTTAATAAATTTCGAAAAGTCCGCAACAAACGTTTGTTTATAGGATATTAAAGGCACATTCAACGTACATATTGAGTAAATTATCTGCGGTATACAGGGTCAAATAAGTTCCAGAGGCGATTCTACGTTAAAAAATATGAAAAAAAGTTCCAATAAAGGTTGGTCCGGAAATGAGCCCTAAGGGAGCTGCGGCCCTTCGAAGTTGGAAATATTGAATGGGAAACAAAAAAAGCACCAATAAAATTGTAATGCTGCAGGGCGATTCTTCATTTAAAACTAAGCAAAAAAGTATTCTTCACCAAAACACCTAAATTTAATATTAAAGGAGTAATAGCCTTTAAAAGTAAAATTTTTAGTGGCACAAAATGTTACTTCCTCTTAATTGCATTTTCTTTGAAAACGGTTGCTCCTACAGTGTTACAATATATGACATTTTTTATGTATTTTTGCCGAAGGAATCTATATTTTTTACAAAAAATAAAAAATACTTACACATAAAAAAGTTTGGAGCAAAAATGTGTTAAGCTTCACATATTTTGTCCGTCTAGGCACGCCTGGATAAATTCAAAAAAATAAATTAACATAAACTTATTGCCCTTATTAATACTAGTATACATGCAAAAGCTCGTCGCTCTAGCTTAAATGGTACAAGACTTATTAATTAAAAACCTTATTTTTATTACAATTTTAAAGAGCCGTAGCTCCCTTAGAACTTTTTACGGACCAACCTTTAAGGGAACTTTTTTTATATTCTTTAACGTAGAATCACCTCTTAAACTTCTCGAACTTTATATGTATATGTTTTCTTTGTAGAAGTATAAATATATGCGAACCGATCAGCTGAAATAATTCTGATTTTTATTTTTCCTTATACTATAAATATAAATAAACGTTCCTAAAGAGATATTTTGAAGTTTATTAAATATTGCTTTGTGTTGGGATTTGATTATACCTAGTTTGCTATTTTTGAGTTCTATTTTGGAATTAAAAATTTATTTGCGTGCCACTGTATTGCAGTATCAAAAAGAACCTATTGTTGGACGAAATTTGCGAGACTAGGTACGATGCTCGCAAAATAAGAGTCCAGCAAAGGACTGGTTTTGGCCAGGACGCACATAATATTGTTTGAAAGGCTACGATAAAAAAATACGAAAAAATTAAAAAGAATAATATTTGGCTTTTAAAGTAAGGCTATTTTTAGTCAAATTATTGATATAAAACAAAATGTGTATTGTACATTTTGCAATACCCTATTGTACATGAAGTTGCCTATCATTGGCGAACCAGAAGAATTTTTTTTATCATTTTCTTTTTTCCAAAACATAAGTAACAAAAAATTGCAAATTTTATGAAATTACACCAAGAAAATTTTAAATATTTTCTACAAAATGTCATAATAATTTAAATTGTGTAGAAATATAGGAAAATAACTAAAAAAGGGTCAAGGCAATGAAATTTTGTATAGGATAGAAACAAATAGTTTTTATTACACATATCAGTTAAAAGTATATCGTCCACTAAAGGCTCTAGTTGCTTAACTCCAAATTTTTCAAAAATTAGATTTTTATCAAATTTGCTTCATTATCTGATTACCAACATACTTCAAAAAAAAAAAGTTGCATTAAACCAATATCAGCCTCAAAAAATGCAAAAATGTAAATATTTTAAGTCGCTAAGTGTCTAACTCCATCATATGATTGTGAGAAAACAATTAAATTAGAACTGTCACTAATGTCAAACTATTTCTCGACAACAGGGGATCCCGTTTCAAATATTTGTTAATTTACTGTTTGATGATAATTATAATTATTGGCATTAATAATGTATATATATTATGCCTACCTAGTAGTAATATTATATATTAAATATAAAAATATAAATTTTTTGTAATAATAATACGCGATATAATACGATAGGTTATCTTCCCTTGGAGTTAGACCATTAGTGAATTTAGATTTTGTGGTTAAAATTTAATTTTCAAATAATTTATATAAAATAGATAACAATGAAAAGTTTTAAATACATTAACACATTTCAAACATTTTTACCTGTGAACAAGCTAGTTTTAAAGATCTAAATTGCTATAATTAAGTTTTAAATCGTTTTTTACCTCTCCTGAAAAATATGACGTTTTGGAGTTAGACCGTTAGAGCCTTTAGATGACGATATATTTAATAATATATTGTATTCAAAATCAGTGTAATAATTACTTAAGTTTAGATTATACAGGGTAATTCAGAAATAAGGTACAAAATTTAAAAGGGCGATTCTTGGTCCAAAAATATGAAAAAAAGTTCCTATAAAGGTTGGTCCGGAAATGAGGCCTGACGGACCTACGACCCTCCTAAGGGTCATCTGAAAAGTAGTTTTTATTTAATATCTTTCGAACCCTATGAACCACAGAATAGTATATTCTACAACTAGTATGGAATAGACAATATTCCGCGCGAGCGGAAAGTTTGTCATACGAGCCGGCAGGCGAGTATGACGGTTCCGCGAGCGCAGAATGACTATTCCATACGTGTTGTAGACTATACTTTTTCTTCGACTGCAAATATGAAACACTGTATGGCTTTAAACTCTGGACAAGGTTAAAAACAATGTTTTTTGTCACTCGACATTGTAAATGCAACAAAACACATATTTTTAAATAAAGCAATCAATGTTATTTAATAATTTTATCAAATCAGTACTTAAAAAAGATTTTTATTTAATTTTAGCACATATTTACAAATTATAATGCAAAAATTGAAGGTTATGTCAGATTGTTGTGACATATATCGACACTCCCAAGCAACAAGGATGTAACTCAAGTTAGACCCATTTTGAGTTATACTCATAGGTAAACGCCTTGAAAAAAGACACAAATGGTGGTACTACTCAGGTTTCTCTACAGTCCAAATTAAGCAAAAGTTTACTTAAAATCACTAAAGTAAGAAATTCTAAACTTGAATATTATCAGAAACAAACAGTAAATAAAAAATAAATACTTAAACAGTTAAATAGAGAATTTTATAAGCTTTCAAATGATGTATCATATGACTTCCTTTTCCACTTCAATTATTTACCCACCCTTAAATAACAAAAAAAAATATTTTAGAAATTTAGCTGTCATGAAAAATGACAATATATGAGTTACGGCTTTGTTGCTTGGGGGTATCGATATCAGGTTTATATATTTAACAATAGATGGAGCAGTTTTAATTTTTTGAACTAAATTGATAAAAAACTGGTCAAATATTAAGAAAAACTAATAAACTTTATGTAATTTTAACGCAAAACTTTAAATTGCAATAAATTATTCAATATTTCATGGCAAAATATATATATTTTTTTTGCTAATTTTGCTACAGCTTTCTTTACTTTTATAAACAAGAGATAGCACTACATGTGCTCATTCTAACACTTGATACGGAATATTCATACCGTATCTAGAATGGATTCATTCTGTGTTTGAAAAGTGTGTGTATTTGCTTACATTCTAAAGCAGTCGTAGAAAAACGAATTTTTGCACATGCCGGTCTAAACATTGATAAAGGTTATCATTTTATGTAATTTTTAATTGATTATTTTAACCAGGGACGTGCAAAATGGGGGGGAGCAATGTCACTTTTTTGACAAAAACTTTTTTATCTGTAGATTTTTTAACGTTTTCTCAATGAAATAATAATCTTTAATTAAAAATACATAAAAAGTACTGCTTATGTAACACCGTGGGACCAACCGTTTTTGAGAAAATTGCAATGGAGCTCTCTACAACTAGAATTATGAAACAAAAGACGTCTACCCTATCTCTATCTCATTTGTGCTACACTTTCCAGCCAACCAAATAAATACTGTATTTGTTTTTCATACAACGAATACAGTATTTATTTGGTTGGCCGGAAAGTGTAGCACTGAGCGGCACGAATGAACATAGCTAATGTGAATCTGTAGAATAAGATAATTCTACTAAAATTTAGATGGCCCCAGTAATTTCTTTAATAAAAATAATATAGTTAGACTTTTCGCCCGGCCAAGTAAATATTGTATTTGTTCAACAAAGAACAAATACAGAATTTGTTTGGTTGGGTGGAAGTGTATGTATGTCTTCTATCCTTTTTGGGTAAAACTTTTGTCCCTGTCTAATCTAACGGGAGAAATCGCCATTAAAGAGGCAATTCCACGTTCTGAGCATCAAAAATAGGAACTAAAAAATGCACCAACCAAAATTTTAATACTGCGTGCCCCGCAGGGTAATTCGCTTGGTTTGGATATTAAAAACTGTGAAAAAAGCTCTTATAAATTTAGGTTCGAAAATCAGTTTTAAGAGTACCCTGTTGAAAATGACGGGTCTGGGCGGGTATAAATGTTGCAAAAACCCGTCATTTTCAACTGGGTACTCTTAAAGAATAACACTTTTTAAGGGACCGTAGCTCCCTTAAAAGCGATTTGTGGATATTAGTGTACGGGAACGTTTTTTCATAGTTTTTGATGTAGAATCGTCCTGGATTGTTAAAATTTTAATAGGCTCATTTTTTAGTTCCTATTTTTGATGATTAGAACGTGACATTGCCTCTTTAATTCCAATTTTCTCGAAAACGGTTGGTCATACGGGTTTCTTTTTTATGTATTTTTAAATAAAGATTATTTTATCCAATACATATAGATAATAAGACAATTACCAGCTTTATTTTAAATAGATAAACTCAATAATAACCCCCGCGTGGCTTTTACTTTATTGATTGGATAATTATTTATTTTACCCACTCAACTGTCACTTGTCAAAGTATTTTCTTGTAAATGTCATTCAAATTTTTAATAAAAATATGAATTCCTAAGCTATTTATTGAATAAAACCTTGTATGGCACTCATGGGTAAACCGATATTGCCCTCGAAAATTAACCTGCTTGGCTGACGCGAAAGTCCAAACGAGGCGTCAGCCAAGCAGGTTAATTTTCTCATGGGCAATATCTTACTTTACCCACTAGTACCATAAATAACTATTATTGAGAAAATGTCAAAAAATTTACAGATAAAAATGTTTGGGGCAAAAAAGTAACGTCGCTCCCCCCATTTTCCACGTTCCTAGTTAAAATTACCAATTAAAAATAACATAAACGGATAGCCTTTATCAACGTTAAGGCATGTGCAAAAAATCGTTACTGTGATTTATAGGGTTCCAGAGATATTAAATAAAAATCTACTTTTCAGATGTACCTTTAGGAGGGTCGTAGCTCCCTTAGGGCTCATTTCCGGACCAACCTTTATAGGAACTTTTTTTCATATTTTTGGACCTTAATCAATCACCCTGTAGAATAGGTCACTAAAGAAAATAATCTCATGAAACCTTATAATCCATATACCCGATGGACCACATAAGAATAATCACCGGTTTTTTATTATCAGGGATATTATTTTGATTTTACATCTTTACAGCATATTTAAAACTCGATTTAAAACTTAATAATGGGGATCTTCTCATTTTGTGGGTCTCACAGTAAAAAAAATCGCATAAATCCCTTTTAAACGGTAAATCACACTTTAAAATTATGCCAAAATATGAGCCAAAATATTTAAATATAAATTTTTACTTTATGTAATGACGTCAGCGACTTACGTGATAGTAAGAAAAAAATAATACGACAATCAGCTGATGTCATGTAGATTTTTTTTTTAATTTTAATATTTCAGTCCGCAGGGCACCCAGATTAACGTGTGAGACACCATTTTAAAGGATTTTTTTTTTTGTATTTTCTACTGTGGCTCTTACAAAGATCACTTAGGGTTATATAATAAGGACAAAACTTGATTTAAAGTGTTTTTTTTTAGTTTATTTAAAAACAAAATTAAAAAAAATGAGTTTTTGACCTATAACTCAAAAAACCAGCCTTCAGATCAAGTGCGGTCAATGCAAGCTTTTGAAAGCCAGTTTCGGATAAGAAACGTGGCTGTCTGTTTCGGCGGTGTTGTCAAATTTCACATTTTGTTATTATTTTCTTTAGTTAATAGGAAAATACTGGATGGCTTACCAGGAATTATGATTCTTCTGTTCTGGAACGGTGTGTTAGCAGGAGCAGGAGTTGAACACACAACCTTGTTACCAACTTTCACACTTTCTTAAGGTTAACTTACATTTTTCTTGAACACTACAAAAATGAGTTTACACAACCGCCCACAAACAGCTGATTTAGGTGAAATTCTAACTTTAGGTCGGAATTTAAGTTAAATTATAACTTTAAGCCGGAATGTAATTAAAAATTCCGACTTTAAGTCGAAGTTTTTAAACTATAATTTTAGGTAGAAATTTAGGTTAAATACCTATTAGCTTTCCGGCGGAATTAAAGTCAGAATTTAGGTTGTTTTCAAGTAAAATTCGAACTTTAAGTAAAATTTCTGACTTTAACTCAGAATTTAAGTAAAATTCTAACTAAGTTCCAAATTTAAGTTAAATTTACGTTGTACTACTACTAACTTTTAACTTTATATAGGAATTGAAGTAAAATTTCTGACCAACTCGGGATTCAAGTAACTAACTTTAAAGTAACTTAAGCCAATTAAGTCAGAATTTAGTAGTTATTTAAGTAAAATTCGCACTTTAAGCCGGAATTTAGAAAATTCTTACAGTCGGAACTTAATTTAAATGTAATTTAAGTTTAATTAAATTTAAATATAAGTTAAATTTAAGTTTAAGCCGGAATTTAAGTAAAATTCTAACTTTAAGTCGGAATTTAAGTTAAATTTCTGACTTTAACTCGAAATTGAAGTAAAATTCTAAGTTTAGTCCGAGTTTAAATTTTAAGTTAAGTTAAATGTTAACTTTAAGCCGATACTTAAGTTGTAATTTAAGTCAAATTTCAACTTTAAGTCGAAATTTAAGTAAAATTTTTGACTTCAACTCGCAATTCAAGTAAATCTTTAACTTTAAAGTTAATTAAGCTAATTAAGTCAAAATTTAGTAATGCTTCTGTAGGAAATCATACATATCCAACCAAATATTGGATATTTTTTTCTGAAATATTTTTTTTTATAAATTCGTAACACTTATTTACGTATTGTAAAAAGATACCACACAATTTCTTAATATTAAAATAAAAAAAGTTTTATTTCACACAAATTGTATTGGATACTTTACACACTAGTTTTAATAAAGTTTAAAAAGACTAAATATAAAATAATTATATAATTCCTACACTGAAAAAAGAACCTAAAAATCTAATACAATAATTAGTTGATCAACACATTTTAATCAAATAAAAAGTATAATATATAACTAAAAAAAAGCTCGTGTTTATTATATATGTAATTTTTTTATAAAAACCCAGTTAGCGAGGTCAAAATTTTCAAATATTGTCGATTTGCATGATGGGTTTAGGTTTAACTGATTTAAGGGCTATTTCATCCAAAGACATATGCGCAGATATAATTGCCTATGCAACGCAGAAGCCAAAATGCCTACAAAGGGCATGCGCAGAAACTTAAATACGAAGAATTGCAAGTAAAATATTAAATAATTTTCTAGAGAAACACCCCTCTGGATAGTATAAGTTTTGTGACAAATGTGTCAAATTATAAAAGGTCTTTAATTAAACCAAATCTTATTTTTACTTAAAGAATCAATGTTTTGATACAAAACTTTTAAAATAAATTTTATTCTTAAATAGACAGGAAGTTATATTAAAGTTGCAACGGCAGAGAGTCATCTATACATTTACGTTGAAATTAAATTTAAAAATTAATACTGGTCATACGCCATCTAGTTAGCAGTTATCAAATTATAATAAAATAAATGATATAAAAAATACACCACGTGGGAAAGACTCTTACATGTATGATACTTCTTCCACGTTTTTAACTAATTAAATCTTCAATATTAATGAAAACACTGTTTAAATTAAATGCACTAATAAAATAAATCAAATTCTCAGCATATTACTAATAGCAATGTTGATGCTGGACAGCCATATTGGCTCCGCCAAATATAATAATTCCCATAAAACTAGATGGCGTAGGGATCGTTACAATCATTTTAAAGATTTCTATTTGTAATAGTTTTAGAGAAATCTAGCCTTAATTTTAACGTAAACTAATAGATGGCACCACGCACGTTGCAACTTCAAAATGGCTTCCTTTAATAGCACAAATTGCCACATTACGTCATATATTCCAGGCAATAAAATATTGAAAATTCCGACTTGCCATGGTTTAATTCTTGATTATGATTGGCTGGCTGCTGATATGTCAACAACAAGCTGCCTACTTATTAAAAGGCCCTTTAAATTTTGTACAAAACTATCCTAATAATTATTGTTTCCTTCATATTTGTATTTTGTTCCAAAATACATTTATATCTATTTAATCAAAGCCTTTATAATATAATTAAAGTTTAATTAAAAATATATACCGAACTAGTAGCGTAATACAGATGTTTAACTTAAAAAACAAATTTTATCTTTATATATAAGGAATATTTAATTATTTTTTTACGTAGAATCTATAATTTATTTGAGTCGTATATATTTTATTAATAATATTAATTTGAGCCATTTCGTTTGGACTTTTTATATCGTAAAAAATCTAAAACAGAAAATAAAATAAAAATGTTCTTATCAGGCGCACCTATTTCTAGATGCGCTGGTAAGGTATTGCGTTTAAAATAATACTTATCTGCTATATCTTCTTTACCTAAAAAATATTATTAGTCAATACCTTACCAAAGTTTAAAAATTTTGTCTAAATAAAGAATTTTCAATAAAATTCTTGATAAATCGTTAAAATAATTAAAAAAGAACGAAAAGCTGAATAAAAGTTAACTTCTGACGTTTCGGGATCTAATCTGATCCCGTTTTCAAAGAAAATTATTAGTTTTGAAAGAATTTGTGCAATATTTGGCTTTATCAATCAAAATATGACAAATGTCAAAATATGTCATTTCGAGGTAATTGAAATTTGTGCAATATTTGGCTTTATCAATCAAAATATGACAAATGTCAAAATATGTCATTTCGAGGTAATTGAAACAAAGACACCTGTAACAATAAAAGTATTATTTTAAACGCAATACCTTACCAGCGCATCTAGAAATAGGTGCGCCTGATAAGAACATTTTAATTTTATTTTCTGTTTTAGATTTTTTACGATATAAATTGAGGCGAAATGGCTCAAATTAATAATACTGTAAATATTTTTTACGATCAAAATCTAAATTTTTATTCTTATAAATAGTCGACTTACAAGAAAAGTTCGATATACTAAAAAAGTTTCTAATTAGTTTGATACACCTTTTAAATCCTGATAATTACTAGACACACAACCAAAAATCAATACTAAATTAACTGAAAGATAATACTATTTCACAAGGATTTTTTGTTAATCTTTGATTTATGAAGAAAAAAAAAACTAGAAACCAAATTTAAAACAATGGGGTACCTAATTTATTTTTGTTACTTTTAAATAGTGTCTCACACTTTAAAATCTATGCAGTTAGTCAAAAAATTTAAATTACAAAATAGCTATAATGACGTCAGTAACTCCATTATAAAAAAACATTAAATTTTAATGCAGTAATATTAAAAACATCACAAAATAATCACAATTGCAATCGTTAATAATTTAATACCTAGTTAAAATAATTATATTCTAGATAACATGACACGTCGTGTAAGATATTTTCAAAAATTCTAATCTAAAGGTCAGTGATATATTTTTAAATGTGCATAATATGTGTGATAAAAGCTATTTTTTTTTATAAAAATAATAGTATAATTTTACCCTGTATAATACAAAAATATTAAACCTAAACTTACCTCCATAAAATGTATATACATAGAATATACTCATAGCATATATACTAATATTTAGTTATTTTTATTTTGCTTTTGTAGGACAAAAAATATTATTTACTAAATTACCTGAACCACAAAAATAATAACAAGCCGTGAAGATATCGATACACCCAAGCAACAAAGCCGTAACTCATATATTGTCATTTTTCACGACAGCTAAATTTCTAAAATATTTTTTTTTTTGTTATTTAAAGGTGGGTAAATGATTGAAGTGGAAAAGGAAGTCATGTGATACATCATTTGAAAGCTTATAAAATTTTCTATTTAACTGTTTAAGTATTTATTGTTTATTTATTGTTTGTTTCTGATAATATTCAAGTTTAGAATTTCTTACTTTAGTGATTTTAAGTAAACTTTTGCTTAAAGTGGCCTGTGGAGAAATATGAGTAGTACCACCATGTGTGTCTTTTTTCAAGGCGTTTACCTATGAGTATAACTCAAAATGGGTCTAACTTGAGTTACATCCTTGTTGCTTGGGAGTGTCGATATGTAAGACTACGCATTCGGTTTTATACTATTCACAGTAAATGGTATTTTCCCAAATACCAAAATACCAACAAAAAAAAAATAGTTATTTATAAATGTTAAATTTTTTGATTGAGTAGGTTTTTAGAAGCCGAGGGCCGGCCCGAGGGTAATAAACATACAAAATCGAAATTTAACCTTTTGCATTTGATGCGCTAATTTCGAAACCTTTTTTCGTTTTTCTCGATCAGCTCGTTTTTTTTTGAGATATAACGCACAGTGTTTTTTTGCTTATAGTTGTAGTTAAAAAAAATAACCGAAATAACCCGAAAAAGGTTCCGAAATCAGCGCATCAAATTTAGCCAGACGCAACTAAAAGCTCCCCGCCAAATAAAAAAAAATCTTTTTTTGTAGAGCAGTGTTTTTAATAAATTATTAATATTTTTGTTTGTCACACCGAGTGAAACTTTTAATTTTCAATATCCTTGCATTTTAAACTATAAGTATATTAGATATAAAATCCTTATATATAAAGATCGTAAACAAAAAAAAACAAATCATTATTTTTTAGTAAAACATCTGTACCTAATAGATTTATATAAATGAGCGAATATATATTGTAAATGTAAACTATTCTGATTATAATCATTGACTTTATACTTATAAGATATATAAGTAAAGAGTGCCACACGCATAAGGTCCTAAGCACCATCTTATATAAATAATAATATTTGCTATACTGGAAATTCAATAAAACCTGCAGTGACAAATACCTCTCCTGCTTTCGTATAAGGGGTCCGCCCATAGACAAAATAAACAAATAGATTGATTTTTGACCGTCTGCGCATACTTCTGCGTCTCGACTAAATGCGTCCTCCATTTTGATTCCAATTGTCCAACAAAAAGTAAAAAGATATATATTTTATGTTGGTAACACTGTGTTGCGTTAGATAGGAATATTTTCTTTGTTAGAGATGTGTCTTTTCATTTCACTTCAGTAGTCAGTAAAAGTTTCTTTTTGTCGTTGTGTTGTTGCAACAGTTTGTTATATATGTAAAAACTAAATCAATATGTTATACTACACAGATATTTATTTATTTTTACCAGTAATTTAAATATAAAAATATAATTCTTCGCACACACCTCTAACATATTCGTGCAACAGGTTAACATAACCTAATTTATGTATGTTTTGAGTTTGTTTTCGAGGTTTTTCTGTTATTTTTTCTACGCGTTTGGTGTTTTGTGCTAGAAGGGTGAACATTTTATTTTATTATAGACTATATAATAGCGTTTTTGAACTTTTAAAGTCTTTCTGTGTTTTTTGTATATTTTATAGTGCTTTTTCAAAGGACTAGTCTTTGCATATTTTTTAGGTAAGTAAATAATAAAAACATTAAAAAGTAAGGTTATGTCGTTTATTTATTTACATTTTACCCACTAATTTAAATTTCCCGGCTGATTTCTGACGTAACTTCCGATCAAAATGGAGGACTCTTAAATTTGTATATAACCTTGAGATGACAGCTCATCTATGTTCTTTGTCTATGGCCTTTTACCACACATTCGCAACTAAGTCACTGCAGGTTTTATTGAATTTCCAGTATATACTATAGCAAATATAACTTTTTAATAAAGATATTAAGGGTTGTGTTTTGCATGGGGCACTCTTATATTTATATAGTATATATTTTTAAACTTACAGTACGCGCTAAAAAATATGACAATAATACAATTCAAGTAAAAATACCTTTACAATATACAGTACGTGTCTAAATATATAGAATACATACCAAAAATATTTTAGGTTATGTTAAGTTTATATCTTAAGCCGTTGAAAAGTTAAAGGGGGAAGATTTTAGATAAAAACATTTGATAGTTTTGGATGTAGTTTTAAAGCAGTTTTAATAAAAATATAACAAAATATAAAGTAATATGTAAATAAAAAAAAGAAATAAAATATAATATTGAGTAAAACGTATTTACTAAACAGATTATGCAAATTTCCCCATTTTTTTTTTTTTTGATAGATTTACCAAAAATTATATTTTCTCAATTTTACATGATTCTTAACTACTGAATCCAGCTCATTTTTTTTTTAACTTATCTTTAAATAATAAATATGCACGTATTAAAAATGGCCCCAATTTATTATTAAGTATAAAGTCAACAATATTCTAAATATACAGGTTATTTCTAAAATTATTTATATTTTACGCCATTGGAGAGATTTTTTAATAAAAAACTTCTTTGGTTTAAATTTTTTAGTAACAAACCAAGGGTGGTAAAATTTAGTACAAAAATGGGAACCTTAAGCCGAAACTTTAAATTTGATGGTCAGATTAAAAATTTTTGGTTTATTCATTTAAGGTCGATTCAGGCATAATTATCACTAACTACACTAAACTGAATTAAGAAATTAACAAAATTAAGAAACATAACCTTAAATTCTATAATACATTTTCCGTGGTATGCAACAATTAAGATAAAAGAAAAAATATAGCATAAAATAATAATAGAATCTTAAAATACACCATAGAAAAAGAATTTCTGAAATACACAAACTTTAGTGCAACATTTTATAAACAATCGTTATCCAAGTATCAAAATAAAAATGAAGATGGCGACACATCTGTATTTTAAAAATTCCTACATTTTCAGTCTTAAGGAAAAACACAGTAGTTACATAAAAAATAAAAGGTACTTTTGGAGATAAGTAGGTTTTAAAACACGATTTTTAGACCCAACAACTGCAAATATAGTAATAATCGTCCTACGCAATGGATAATTATTTTTTTTTTACTTATTCAGTTGTATTTACACATGCCTATTATCTTTAGCAGTTACCTTATTGTTGCATACCACGGAAAATTTATTATAAAATTTGAGGTTATGCTTCTTAATTTTGTCAATTTCTTAATTTATTAATTCAGTTTAGTGTAGTTAGTGATAACTATGCCTGAATCGACCTTTATATAGCTAAATTTATCAATTATTATAATTATATCAATCACATATATCAAATTAAATTTAAAAAAAAACCGTTTTAAATTGAATTTCACCATATGAGAACCTCATAACATATTAAATCATTTTAGAGCAAACCTGTACTACACATATACTTAAAATTAAGAAGGCTTTTTTGGGATGATTTGGTTATATCATTAATCATGATTACGCTTATGAATAACCACAGAACTTCTCCAAATGTATAGACTTTTTTTAAGTACTTTGGTCATAAGTAGGGTTCGGAATTCGTGGGAGCCAGGCCCAGGCCTACTAAAAAAAAATAATTTTTAAATTTTGACTTGAACAAAAAGCGTCTAAAACATTTATTTAACAAATTACCTGTAAATATTAAAAGTTTATTAAATTTTGACGCTATATTAGATCCGCCATTTCGAATTTTTCATTTTTAATAATATTTCAGTATTCTTAAAATACACTAGATACCAATTTTTATCAAAGTCCATTAAAAACCACCATTGGATCCGCCATTTTGAATTTTTAATGATGGATTCGAAAACTCTTAGATATAAATTTTTAACAAAATTTGTAGCCATATTGGATCCGCCATTTAAATTTTTTAATAAGTTGGAAAAAAATAAAATCGATCCACAAAAGTTGTGTTTATATTTCGAATTAAGAACCTGTTTCTTCTGAGAAAGTCGGTTAAAAAGAACGTTTTTTTTATATTTACAGATAATTTAATTAAAAAAGAAATTTGTTTTCTTGAGTTCGGGCCTGGGTCGCACGAGTCCCGGACCCTGGTTGAAGTTATAGTATTAGTCATGTAATAAAATAAACAAAGCATCCCGAAAAGGCTCAAAGAAAAAAGCTCCGTATAACTTAGTACGGATTGAACTTGTTTCGGTCATTCTTCATTTTCGAGCCTTCGGAGCCTCCGCTGCCCCCCGGCGACCGGAGCCTGGGCGCATAGCTGCTTTTGTGGGAGCGGTGGACTCCGGTCGTTTGAACGGGGGGAGAGCCCGTTTGCCCGCCGAGCAGTTCGGTGAGGCCGCCCAGGGCGCTAAGACTGGTCAGGGCGTTTAGGGCTCCAGGCTTGGCCAAGAGTTGGGCTAGAGGAATGGCGCTTGCCAAGGGAGAGGCAGCAGTGGATGACTGAGTGGATCCGCCGGTGGTAGGAGAGTTTTGGGCCTCAAGGTTTGCTTTCTGCAGTTCAACACTGGGGAAACAGAACAAGGATTGATGTAGTTTTGGTTGTGACGTGGTGGTTAGGGGGGCACGGTTCATTTTTGGAGGTTTTTCGTCGATCATGGGAATACTCAATACGCAGAAAAATATTATCCATAGTACAATGTACTATTAGTACATTAATTTGTGAGGGAGGTAGTGGAAGAGCTCGGGGTCAAGTTATTCAATGAATTTTAAACATTTTTTTTATGTGTCACAACTTTGTTTGCTATTAGATCTTAGACTGAAAACATTTTAGTTTTTTTTATTTTAGATTATTGCATAATATTATACCATACATATACTGAATATGAAGTGCCTGGACGAAAAGGATTATAATGAAAAATAAACATTAATTTCCCAGAATTTTTATATTTATGTTCAAAATTAATAAAGAGCCCCTAGCACAAGCTAAATCTTATTTGGGGCTCTCCATGGATCTGTAATAATACGAAACAAATAAATAAATAAATAAATTTTACACGATATTTGACTGACATTATTTTTCTAAATTTCTACGTAAAAGCTTTCCTAGAATTCTGGTTATTTGAACTAAATCCAACAAGACCAAAGATTATTCCAAAAAAAATATTTGTAGAATTCGATTTTTTTGGTGCAAGTATCCAGAATGTGAAAGAAAACTTGTATTTTCCATGGTTGACAAAAAAATCTCCAAAATTGGATCGGGTTTTTTGAGTTTGGCAATTCCATTCTTTGATATACAGGTATAAGGTTTCTTCTTTTTAATCTATTATACCGGGTGAACACAAAATAATTTTACACATAGGTATATATATATATTTTTTAATATACAGGGTGTATTTGAAATAGCATCGGAAATTTTAACAGGTGATTCTACATAATAAAATATGACAAAAAGTTCCTATAAACATGTCTAAAAATGCGTCATAAGGGAGCTACGCCCTTTTGAAATTGGCTAAAAAAAATCGTTTTTTATTTAATAACCCTTTGAGATATATTAACGAGGTTTTGCACGTGAATAATTCCTAATAAGACCCATCTTTGTATGTCATTTTCACGTACTTATTTAAACCAAGGGTGTGCGAAACGGGAGGGCCTTATCAGTTTTTTGTCCCAAACTTTTTTCTGTGTAACTTTTTTGCAATTTTATTTTTGAAATATGATTCCTCAGGTCAAAATACATAAAAAAGTTACTCTTGTTGTAATACTGTAGGATTAACCGTTTTCGAGAAAAAATCATTTGAAGGTGAAATTCCACGGTTCGAGGACGAAAAATTAAATACTAAAACGTCGAAAACCAAAATTTTAATGATGCAATGTTATTCTACATCAAAAACTAAGAAAAAAAGTTTCCATACATGTAGGTCGAAAAAACGCTTCTAAAGCTACCATGGCCCTTTAAATCCATTAGGATTGATTTTTGGAAGTACCTGTATATGAGTTTTTTTTCTTAGTTTTTAATTTAAATTCGCCCTGCATCATTAAAATTTTGGTTTTCAACATTTTAGTATTTAATTTTTCGTCCTCGAACCGCGAAATTTCACCTTTAAATGAATTTTTCTCGAAAACGGTTAATCCTACAGTATTACAACAAGAGTACCTTTTTTATGTATTTTGACCTGTGGAATCATATTTCAAAAATAAAATTGCAAAAAAGTTAAACAGAAAAAAGTTTGGGACAAAAAACTGATAAGCCCCCCCCCCCGTTTCGCACACCCCTGGTTGAAATAAGTACATGAAAATAACACACAACGGGCCTTGGTAGGATTAGTTGACGTGCAAAACCTCGTTGATATTTCTCAAAGGGTTCCTGAGTTATTAAATAAAAACCGATTTTTTTAGTCACTTTCAAAGGGGCGTAGCTCCCTTATGACACATTTTTAGACATATGTTTATAGGAACTTTTTGTCATATTTTATGATGTAGAATCATCTGTTAAGATTCCCGATGCTATTTCAAATACACCGTGTATAAATATGTAAAACGAATAAAGTTAATAAGGAAATATTTAATTTTACTTTTACAGGAGGTAAGAAAGAAAAAGTTGACTCCTTTTGATGCCTACTTTTCCCACGTTTTCAGAAGTTTGATAGTTTTCCTCGTTCTCGGAATATTCAGGGTGACCCTTTCTAAAAATTCCACCCGTTATATATTATACCTTGTTAGGTAGTGTAATTTAACATTAAATGTAAATTTTACATTAAAGAAAAATCGCAATACACTGAAATTTCTATATTTTTCAGAAACCATCAAAGAACACAATAATAAGTATATTGAGAATGGAATTAGCGTAACGTTTTATTGGGGAAACAGCAATTTCAGGACAAAAATAAAGGGAAAACTCACAAATATACAGGACTATGGATCAATTGATGTGTTATTGGGACTCTATAAAGGAAATAAGCACAAAATAAAGCATAAGTAGCAAACAAACCAAGAAAATTTCTTATGCTTTGATAATTATTTTGAATCCGGGAAAAAAGATTTACTTTAGACGCGACTTTTTATTTATTTAAAGTGATTTTTGAATTCTTTTTTCACTTTTCAAAATCTGAACAAAAAAAAAACGGGCTCGTTGTGTTTTTAAATTTTTTGCTTAATTTCAACAAAACAAAAATGACCGATATTACCAAAAACATCAGGCGTACGTATCTCGTTATTCGATTAAATGGAGCTCTCTACAACTAGAATTATGAAACAAAAGACGTCTACCCTATATTTATCTCATTTGTGCTAAACTTTTCAGCCAACCAAATAAATACTGTATTTGTTGTATGAAAAACAAATACAGTATTTATTTCGTTGGCCGGAAAGTGTAGCACTGAGCGGCACGAACTAACATAGCTAATATGAATCTGTAGAATAAGATAATTCTACTAAAATTTAGATGGCGCCAGTAATTTCTTTAATAAAAATAATATAGTTACACTTTTCGCCCGGCCAAGTAAATATTGTATTTGTTCAACAAAGAACAAATACAGAATTTGTTTGGTTGGGTGGAAGTGGGAGTGTATGTATGTCTTCTATCCTTTTTGGGTAGAACTTTTGTCCCTGTCTAATCTAACGGGAGAAATCGCCATTGGAATCGCACGCATGAAAAAACAGGGTTATTTTTAGAGTGGTTTACCTATAATGTTCATTTAACTCACATTAAAAAAATACTCTGAGAAGAAAGAGCATGCTTAGAATGTACTTGAAACATTTGTGCTATCAAGGTTTGCTTAACTACTTATTCTTCATGATGCATATATTAAATTTTGGATATTAGGAAGTAAAAGGTAAATATAAAAAGCAATGGCGAATGATTCTTTAAAAAAGATCCCAGCGATTTCCAAGAACACATCAAAAGATAAATTAGCGTCCTTCTAATGGTGTCCTTGTATGGTGTCACATTTCCAGGTTTCCAGAGAGATATATATTTCCAGAAAAATACCACAAGCAACATTTGCTTCTAAGACTATTCCAAGTAATTCATAAATTGAACGATATAGCGCTTACCATATTACAGAATTACAGAAAACTTGTATTTCCTGACATTTGCCTGACTTTTTCAGCGGTTCCAGGCGTTCCAGACTAGGGACACTAGACCTAGGTCTTAAGTTAGCAAGGCGACAGACAGTCTTTCGCCTTGCTAACGTAAGACCTAGATCTAGTGTCCCTATTCCAGAGCGCTACCCAGTACTGTACACATTCGTCGAAACCTTTAGATTTTTGCTGTTTTTCTTCTTTTTGATATTCACAGCGGCCATTTTATTTTTGTCTCAATCACTCATCAACATTCACGCATGATAAATTAAAATCCTTAATATAAATCAGGAACGGGGATGTTATTTTTCGTTTTTTTATTTTTATTTTTTTTTTGTTTTTTACTCATTTTTATCATATCAAAATGATAAATAGCAATTTAAAAGTTCTGTGTTGTTAAATTAAAAACTAAAAAAAAAAAACGAAAAATACAGCTCTAAGAATCTGATATAAATTAAAAGCAAACAGTTAAATTTGGAAAGGATTTTAGGTATCTGTGCATGATTTTTTTTTAATTTAAGAATAGTAACCATGGTGTTCTTGGTTACTATCATGGTGAGTAACCAAACAAAACTAATAGTTCGGAAAAAAAAATCAAAAACTTTAAAAATACTATTTAATTCCCTCTTATATATTGTTATATGTCATGCTTATAGTATATTAAAGTACTAGTTTCATAACATACGATTTTAGCGCAAGAGTACAAGTTCTAGTGCTCTAAAAACGTGTTAGGAAACTGCTAAATATAATTTTTTCTATTTTGCTCTAAAATTTAAAAAACTTACTTTTAAATTGATAACTGATTTAGGGATTTTTGTTTTGGGTTGGCATTACAGTGTACACTATGTTTAAAATTCTAAGAACAAATGATATTTTGATATATTTTACAGTCATCTCTTCTTTTTTCACTGCAATTAACCAGTCCACAATTTTAACACGGTAAAAAATAACCCAAACACAAAATTTTGTAAAAAATTAAACTTTAAATCGACATTGAAATTTGCACGCAAAATGTCAAGAGATAGGCTTTTGTATGTTACCAACCCAACAGAAAAAAAAGTAGATACCTCTTATGGGCCTATAAGAACACGCAAAATGCGTGTGATTATGAGCTTATAAGAGTCGCAAAATAGAAAAATTTAATTTTAAGCATCCTTGATTTTATTATGTAATTTTACATACGGCTAAGTTTATTTTAAATCAATTGGTCCAAAGTATAATTTCATCAAAAGTAAATTATAGGTGATTATTTCCCTGATTAAATAATAATAATAATAATAATAATAATAATAATAATAATCTTTATTTCCATTTATATTTTTAATACTGATCGGTAAATTGTTATACAGCTTAATGGCAGTGATGGTAGGCCCACTCTTAACCTGCGTATAATTATAATTTGACAATTACAAAAAACAAAAAACTCTTCCGCGTAAAAATTTTGCCATTTACTTGTCTGCCTTCAGTAGTGCACAATAAATAGCGTCTGGCTATTTATATAAGTGACTATTATGCTGATATATGGTCTGTTTCATCAAGCAAGATAGTAAATTAAAAATCGCACAGTGAATATTGTCAAAAGAGATTCGAATATTGGATGTGCGAGTATATGTAGTTTATTTTATAAAACATAACTATATTCTATACACAAACATATACTATTCAAACCTGTCATAAAAATAGTAATAATTTTCACTACAGACGAGCGCGCTCTCAACTTTAAGCTTTAACCTTCGTAAGGCAGGATGCGAGCAAGTGAGTGGCACAATAGTCTGTAGTAATTGCGACGGAATAGCTCAAAATTACCTAAAGTACAGCTGCTTTCTTATCTACATTTTTTCAGGAAATAATCTTAAAATATTCCCCTACACCTAATGATTTAAACCACCTAAACTACAAGCAGCTGTGTTTTTGGTAATTTTTGCTTTTAAGCAAATGTTTTTAACTTTTAATGAATTATTAAAATTATTTATAGAAAAGCTCTCGACCTGCGGTCTCGGTCTCGAGCTTTTTATAATGAATTATTAAGTTTCAAACATTTCCTAAGCAAAATTAAATAAAGCACAGCTATTTGCAGTTTAAATAAAAATATACCCTTTTAATTTTACGTATTGACCAAAAAGCGCTGGTATCTATAAGCGAGATTGGAAACCTTCTAGATCGTAATTTTAATTTTTAAATGGTAGTTAGTCGGTGCTGCTAGATAGCACCATGCGTAAAGAGTGACATTATAAACATATGTTCACTGAGACGTTTATCTTTAGTGTGTGTTTTTATGATAACATAGAATAGAATAGAAAGTATCTTCTCTGGTTATTCTAAGGTAAGTTATAGATACCTGGTATATGATTTTAGAAATAACAATCAAGTCTCTAAATCTTTATATGTGGCACATCAAAAACTGTAAGCCATGATTCTGGTGATAAAATTTTGAATTCTTAAGTACTATATTTTCTTGTGTCAACTATAAATACGTTTAATGTTACCAAACTATAATAAAACCATTGTTATCATATAATACCGATAAAAGTATTATAGTTTAGTAGCAACTTACAAAATATTTTGATGTTTATTTCTAACATAAACAAAATTTGAGGTTTTGTGTCATAGAGTTTTAAAAAATCATAAATCTAGAGTGCTCCATATCTCGCTCGTAGACTATTTCGCCATCTGGTGGATTTCAATCATTACGTAACTCGAAAAAGCTAGTTAACACTTCGGAGTGTCACAGGGTTGGTCACGACCTATTTAATCAAAAGTTATGAAGATCATGTGACCCTCTTTTGCGAATAAAAAACGGTTCGCCCGATAGATTATTTTATTTTTGGTTTTATATCAATAAAAGTGTCTGAAGTCGCCCCACTAGCCGGTATTGATCTCAATTGATTTAAAATACACTTAACCACCTGTGAAAAAATTAATAGTACTAACCTCATGTTGATCAGATACTGGGCCAAGGCGACCGCATCTGGATTTCCGGAAATGGAAATCGTACGATCAGTCACGCCGGTCTCGCGGTCATCACAGTTCGAAATACGGATCATGGCACCACTGATCTGTCTGATTTCGGCGATTTTGGTACCGCCCTTTCCGATTATGCAGCCAATTAACTCGTTCGGAACTGTCATCTCGTGGGTCTGTTGATTCGTATTTTGCTGGGTTCTCGAGTTAGTCGTCCTCAACTGAGATCCAGCCAGGGCAGCTAATGCTAAAAGACAGAATTCCTAATAATATCTATAATAATTAATCAGAGGGACAGGTGCAGAAAATTAGTCAAAAATGTATGATTTTGTTTAGTTTTTTAGTTAGTAAGGTTAGTGGGTTAGTGGTCCAGGGGTTTCAAATCAAAATTATATTTTTTTTAGGATTTTAAGACAAAAATTAAAAATATTAGGACAAAACTTTGAACATTTTAGAAATTTTTAGGACAAAAAAAAATAGGCAAAATTTTAGGAGATGACAAAATTTTAGGACTTTTGAGGATTTTAGGACAATTAAAATCCCTGAGTTAGTCAGGTTAGTGAGTTAGTAGTCCTTAACTGAGATCCAGCAAATGCAGTTAATGCTAAAAGATAGAATATTATAACGTCTGTAATAATTAAATAATTTTAAGTCTATAAAGGTTGATCTATGCAAAAATTAATGAAGGTAACTAGAAATTTAATTAGTTTTATGACTACACTGCGCATGCTTGGTCATAACAAGAATGGTATATTCTATAACTAGTATGGAATAGACAATATACCGCGCTAGCGGAAAGTTTGTCATACCAGCCGGCAGGCGAGTATGACGGTCCCGCGGAGCGCGGAATGACTATTCCATACGTGTTGTAGACTATACTTTTTCTTCGACTGCAAATATGAAACACTATATGGCTTTAAACTGCGGACACGGTTCAAAACAATGTTTTTTGTGACTCGACATTGTAAAGGCAACAAAACACATATTTTTAAATAAAGCAATTAATGTTATTTAATAATTTTATCAAATCAGTAAAAAAAGATTTTTATTTAATTTTAGCACATATTTACAAATTATAATGCAAAAATTGAAGGTTATGTCAGATTGTTGTGACATATATCAGGTTTAAATATTTAACAATAGATTGAGCAGTTTTAATTTTTTGAACTAAATTGATAAAAAACTGGTCAAATATTAAGAAAAACTAATAAACTTTATGTAACTTAACGCAAAACTTTAAATTGCATTAAATTATTCAATATTTCAGTGTAAAATATATATATTTTTGTTAATTTTGCTACAGTTTTCTTTACTTTTATAAACAAGAGATGGCACTACATGTGCTCATTCAACACTTGATACGGAATATTCATACCATATCTAGAGCTAGAATGGATTCATTCTGTGTTTAAAAAGTGTGTGTATTTGCTTACATTATAAACCAGTCGTAGAAAAATATAATTTATTTTATGACTATACTGCGCCTGCTTGGTCCTAAAAAATATGAATTAAAACTGATAGTTCTAACTAAGCATTCTCCGTGATAAAGTTATTTATATTTCTAGTTGTAACTAAGCATGCGCGGTGGAGTCGCGGTGTAGTGTAGTATTAATATCTACCTTCGTTTATTTTTGCATAAATCAATTTTAATTTTATTTAGTTTAGTTACAATTATGTTCAGTTTTAACTGTAAAAAACAATATCTTTTTTTTTTGTACTTTTATATGTGTTATTATAGTTAAGTATTAAGTTACATAAGTATAACTATTTTAAGTTAGGTTTAGTTTTAAATTACATACGTAAATATAGCTATAGTAGAGAAAAAGATGCAAGTCGATTGCAAAACAACTTTACTCTACGATATTTCAAGAAATATTTCACATAGAGACTTGAAATTTGGAACAAATATTGTTTACTACTCAGAAAATGTTTGTTCCAAATTTCAAGTCAATGGGTCAAAGCGTTTTTGAAATATCGTAGTGTAAACTTGTATTACAAGCGACTTGCATCTTTTTCTCTTCTATATTTAATTTTTTAAATACATAATTTTAATGTTAGGTTAGTTTATCATTGTTATGTTTGTGTTAAATGATGTAACAATAATTTTAAGAAAAATATACCTGCAGGGTTTAATCCCCCAGTATTTGACGGCGTCAATCCTCCTAAACCTAAAGCTGCCAGGCCTGCAAGTGGACTTTTACCAAGACTCAGCTGAAAAACAATTATTATGTAGCACATGTGCATATGTAAGACATTTAATTAAAAAACTATACAAAAAAATAATAAGTCAGGTTTTAAACGCCAAAGCTGTTACGGGTTAAAGTTGTACAACTGCCACACAACTGTCAAATTATTAGCTTTGGCGGTTCAAACCCCGTCATTCTAAAAACTAAATAATAAACTACGGCCAAATTAAATCAAAATGGTTTCATTTTAGTTTTAGTGTTCAAAGGAAATAAAAAATAAAAAACAATAAAACCCTAATTCAGTCTTTCCAAATACTTGAACTTCCCAAAACCCCCTTAGACAAATCTTTAGAAGGGAAAAATAGTTTTAATAAAAACTAGATGAAACGTTGCAAGCACCCTGTCAAAACATCGGCACTATTGTACACTAGAGCCATCTAGTTTGCAAATTTCAAACTAGGTGTTTTGTTTGATTTTAAATTCTATATCTTTAAAACATTATATTCTAGCAAAAAACTAAAAACTGTATATAACAATTTTTATAGAGCTATTATTTAAAATATAATTTTTTGAAATCGGGTTATAAATATGTGAGATATGCTAAAAAAACCTTTAACTGCTTTAAACGCCAATATCTCGAAAACAATGCGTTTTAGGAAAACGTTGTTTATAACATTTTTTGACCAATTTAAAATTACCTTTTATATAAGTGCTAAATTAACCAAATACAATAATAATTGCCTTAATTATAAACAAAAAACGCTAAAAATAGGAGTTTTACCCTATTTTTACCCCCAATCGTTTACCCCCAAAATCTAATCAGCTCTTCGAAATACGATAAGAAAAAATATGCAAAAAACCGCAAGTCGATATCTCATGTAGAAATGGAGTTAGAGAGTTTACACCCAGACAGACAGACGGACAGCAATTTTTTTTACTGATTTCGACTCAGAATGGTCTAAAACGTCGAGAAATGTGAAAAAAACGTGGTCAAAGATTTTGACTTTTCGGCGAAGATTTCAATACATCGGTACTCTTAGTAGCACTAAGTGCCGATGTAAAAGTATTCCATGGCCTTCTAGTTTTTATGACTTTCGCCCTGCAGTGTAGTATGGCCGCGTGTTCAAGGACACCCTGTATAACGTATAAAGTATGAAATTCTTATTTTATATTTTTCTTGGAGAATATTTATTTTAGAAACGCTTTATTAGCGCTAGTGTACGTAATTTTTATACAAATTTAAACGTGTACTTAAAATAACTTCAATCGTATTGACTCCGCCCATTTAATGATTAAATAAAACGCTTTTCATGCATGCTAAATACAGAAAATATACAACTTCAAGCTCGTATACTTATAATACAGGGTTATATTATTTTAGTCAAAAGAAAATATTATTAAGTTAAAATTAATATAAAGGGAGATTCCATAGAGACACTGAAACTATGTTTTGATTCGAGTGGTGAATTACTACTTAAAAATCTTTCAAAAATCTCAACAAAAAGGTTAAAAAATAAAGTTACTTTTTCAAGATTTTTTAGGAATCCTATCGAAAAGCTTAAAAATCTTAGATTTTTTTATATCCAAAAGTCGTAAAATCATGATCAGCCCCCTAGGTCAATATTTGGTATTTAATTTATTTGTCTATAACCTGAAGTCAAAAAACTCCAAAAATATAAGTAACACTAGATGAATAGTTTTCCTGGCTGGCCCAAGCAAATCAAAGACCGACTGGTTTCTGGAAAAAGGAAGAACTGCACTCAGACAACTTGTAGAGGTCCTCACGGGCCACCTGGCAACAATGCGGATTCTAGAGAGTCCGCTATGCCCAGAGTGCGGAGAGGACGAAACATCATCTCATTACTTAGCCGAGTGTGTCAGATATGACAGGATCAGGTTGCAAGTCTTTGAAACTCAAAGACTCAACCAAGAGGAACTAAGAGATCATCCCTGGGCCAATATCCTGACCTTTATTAACAGGACGGGCAGGTTCAAGGAGGACTCAAATTAGTAAATGGCTGGGATTGCCTGTGACAAAAAGGGCCAGAAATGGCCTAGTTGTCCGGCTTTGGCCAACCCAAAAAAGCATCCAAACAAAACATCGGCACTTACATGTTAGAAAAAGGAATATTGTGATATTGTAATACATCTGCGTGTTGCATAATTTGTCAAAGTTTGAACGTCTTTTTTTCCAAAACGTTATATTCTAGCAAAAAACTGTATATAACATTTTTATAGAGCTTAAAATGTGCTTTCGTTTGGAATGAGATAATAAATGAGTTATGCTAAAAAAAAATACTACTTCAAACGCCAATATCTCGAAAACAATGTATTTAAGGAAAAAAAATTACAATTTTTTTTGAGCATTTTAAAAAAATATTTAAGCGACAAATTAATTAAATTAAATAATAAACTTTTTATTATAACCAAGGAGTTTTACCCTCATTCTTCCCTTCTTACCTAAAAAACTAATCAGCTCTTCAAAAGATAATAAGAAACAATATGCAAAAATCCCGCTTATCGATAGCTTTTATAGAAATGGAGTTATCGAGTTTACAGACAGAGATACAGACAGAAAGAAGCATTTTGTTTTCCTTATTTGAACTCAGGAAGGTCTAATACTTTGAGAAATGTGAAAAAACCATGGTCAAAAATGTTGACTTGGTAAATGTTTGACCTACTTATGTATACGATGTATCATTTAGGATACACCATATTCCCAAGCAGGCCAAACATTCCTATTCGTATTTTTGCAGTTTTTTTGACTCCAGGGGGAGAGATGAGATACCGTCAACCGGGGTGACTTCGGACGGAGTGGGTGTTTTCGGACACTTTTTCGCAAAACCCTCTGAACGAAAGCACGTGTGGTTTAATTCTACAACTTGTGATCACAACCCCATAACTTGTTCACACGTGCTTTGGCGAAAAAGTGTCGGAAGTCACCCACACCGTCCGAAGTCACCCACACCGTCCGAAGTCACCCCAGTTGACGGTACCAAATATTCACCCAAATGCTTGATTTTAACTATTTTAGTCATTGCCGAAAAGTTTATCAACTTACTGTCATCCTAAACTGTGGTTAA
This sequence comes from Brachypterus glaber, assembly GCA_958510825.1. NCBI lineage: Eukaryota > Metazoa > Arthropoda > Insecta > Coleoptera > Kateretidae > Brachypterus > Brachypterus glaber. The sequence continues at coordinate 5,071,529 of OY294046.1, forward strand.
CATATTATTGCATAAAACAAGCTAAATGAAATAATAAATTTATAATGAGGCTGCTAAATGCAACAATATTCATGCATATACAATAATGTAATACCTGTTTTAATATGAGTTAAAAATTGTGTAGTGTAATATTTAGCATGGTACATAATCTACTTTATCCACGGCCGTGATTAATGGGCCTATTAATCACGGGTCTGTAAAAATAAACCTTTTAAAACCCAAAACGGCCGTGGATAATAGTATATTATTCAATGAGCGTATAATAATTGCTATTAATCGATGAGGGTGAATTTTGGGACACGAGCCGAAAGGCGAGTGACCTAATCACCCGAATGATTAATAATATTACGCGAGTAGAATACTATACTTTATCAATGGTCGTTTTAAATTTTAAACGATTTATTTTTACAGAGCCGTGAATAATAGGCCTATTAATCACGGCCGTGGATAAAGTATAGTATTCTACTCGCGTATAATAGCAATTATTATACGCTCATTGAATAATATACTATTAATTAACATAAAATAATAAATTAATCCTATTTTATACTATACAGGGCGTTCTTGTAATAGCCTTGAAATTTTTAAGAAGTGATTCTACGTCAAAAAATATGACAAAACCTTTTATCATAAAAGGTTACTAAAAAACATAGGTTTAAAGTGGGTCTGCGCCCCTATGGGAGCTACGCCTTTTCAAAAGGTGAAAAAAATTCGGTTATTATTTAATAACTAAACCACTATTTGAGCTATAGCAACATGGTTTTGCAAGTGATCTACACTTAATAAGGTCTATTATCTTGTGTTATTTTCATGTGGTTGTTTTAACCACACCTTGTACAATACAATAATTGTAAACCATTTTCAAAACTAAATACAGGGTGGCCCATATTTTTTTCCTATAGATTTTCTCGGAAAGTCTAGTGTGAGGCACCATGTATGTTATTTTATTAATTTTAAATAAGTTGAGAATATTTTGTAGGTGTGTAATTTTAACTAAAACAACTAATAAACTATATAACTAATCACTACTACTCATAACACGAAAAAAATAAAAAAACAAATCTGTAGTCGAAATATCAAAAATCTAATTTTTGCAAAAAAGGTATAGGCTTGTTTATTATTTTATTTTTTTATCGTATATTTCCAAATAAATAAAACAGGTTGAAACGGATACCCTTTCCAGACGAATAGCAATATATTTAAATAGCTGAATCTCAAAAACTATAGTCCTACAACAAAAATGATTTAAAATGTTTTAGTAGAAAATTTAAAGCCCTTTAACTGTAAGAATTTTTATCCTACGGTACATATTAAGCGTGTTATTGTCCAAAATATTAGTTTTTGTCCCCTATACACCCCTTACCCTATGGGAGAATTAGCTCAGCGGTCTAAGGCATCGATATAGCATTGACACTGAGCCAATGATCGTGAGTTCAAACCTCACTGGCGCCGATTGCCTTTTTCAGTTAATTATTAATTGAAATTTGGCGAAGGCGTACTCTCTAGATATATTGGTTCGAAAGTCAATTAAAGCCGGTGGTTCCCTCTACTAGTAGCCCACACAAGTCCTGGACTTAGGGGATGCTTAATTAAGTATGTTAATGTTAACCATAATTCACGTGACGCAAAAGGTCTTAAATCGTTTGGTGACTTTTTTTTATCGGATATTCCGTCCAAAAGTTATAAGGTTTACATGCACACAGGCGGATAGGTAGAGCGATATAACCACGTTTTTTACATTTTCGAAAAAAATAGTTCCAACTGAAAAATAAATATGTATAACAGAAGATTCATATGAGATCTAGAATGATTTATTTTTGACAAGACCCTTAAAAACAAACAGTTAAACCCCACATTCGCGGTACTTGAAATTAGTAGGGCTTTAGTCAGTTCGGATTTCTGGAATAAACAAAAGGATCATAATATTCCTTCTCACCAGAAAAGAGCCCTTATTGTCGGTAAGTATGTAGTTTTATATCCATGGGGATACCCCATAAATATTTTTTGGGCACAATCTTGTAAAAAGTATTTTTCGCATAAATCTCATCTTACAAGTACCTACTATACTATATACTATAATATGTAATGCACTTAGGGGGGAAGGGGTATTACGTAACGCTCTTTATTATTGTTAAACTAATAAAATAATTTTTTTAGGGGGAAGGTGTCCTGGCCGCTATAGCGTTAAGTATTTATATGGGGTAAGTATCCTGATTAAGGGGGGTTGGTCAGTTATAATTATGATAAATCGCGAAAAAATTGAAATGACCACTTGTAAAATCGCTTCATCTCGTAAAGTGTAAGCGACAAAATGGGACCCTTTCTGGCGGACACTTCTATAATCCTAGAAAGGGATTTACTTCAATAAATAAAGCATAATATCGAGCTTAATAAAAAACAACTACTAGGGGTAGTAAATTTTTTATTTTTGTTTTTAATCGTTTAGCGAATAATCCGAAAAGCTGCCTTTTACTGAAAGTTTCAGTATACAATGTACTATACATACAAAAAGTATAATAAGAAAAAAATGTATCCCCGGCAGCCTTAAATTCCAGGAAACCCAAAAAAGGGAGTTATTTTCCGGCGACCCTTTATCATAAATACATTTTTATTACACAATTTTCGTGAAACATTGAAAATTGTCAATTTCACTAAAATTGCAATGAGTTACGCTTAAAATTAGGAAAATTAACCCCAAAAGTTTATAGAAACTGTTTTTCTCATTATTCATTTTTTATTATGTATCTAAATTATATTAAAAATATCTCGTATTTTTGCACTTGTGCGCAAATTTGCACTTTGCACAAAAATGAACCGAACGATTAGTTTTATTTCTTGTTCAAAAATGTTAAATTTATCATAAACAAAGAGTTCATAAAAAAAAAATAGGAGTTAGCAATAAGTTAAACTAAACCAACAAGAGTGTGATATATAATGGACTTTGGGCTGTAAAATTAAGCTATCGATTTTAATTTTTGAGATAAATAATAAGAAAATATGACGTTTTTGAGTTTTTGGAAATAGGCACGAAAAAATAACTGTTTAAAGCCCAGAAAACTAGCCGAGAGTCTAGTATATAGCATCCTAAACTTGCTTTCATATAGCAAGAAAAATGGAAGAAATTATTGAGATGTTCAAAATATTTCTTAAAAGTTAAATTAGGTTTCTAAACGGACCAAAAAATAGAAATAAAAATGCTAGCTATATTATTAGGGCTAGTTGTGTGCATTTGGGGACATTTTAAGGAAGTTTCTAGACCATAAAAATAGCTACTAGTTTCGAGATATTTTGGTTTTCTGGGTTTGGAGAATTGTTTTGTTTTTTTTTCTAGGAATCTCTGTCTCCCGGGAAAAAGTAAAGAACTTTTTTATTTTATTTTCCTGGTACACTTTTTATTGACATCCCAAAAGGTATATTTTCTGATAATTTGCTTCGCTAAACGATTTAAAATAAAAACAAAATTGAAAATTTGACCATCCCTACTACATACTACAAGCGTTACAACAAATGAGAAGCAATACACACATGCTGGTTGTTGACAAAAAAAAAACAAACTAAAATAATATTACACTTCAAATAATTCTAAGGTATGGCGGGGTCTCTGGACGATTTAATCCTTTAGGTAGATTTTACCATATAATTTTTTATTGAGTCTTATCAATACAGATTCTTTCGATTTTACTGAACAAGCAAGTCAAAAACTACTAGTTTAAAAAATATGTTTTTTTTTATTTCTTGGTAAATTTTACCCCGTTTTCCAAGTTGGCTCAAACTACAGTAAACCAAACCAAGGCAAAATAAATTGTTTAATAAAATATGAAAGAATATAGCCTTTATATTTAGCTATGAAAAATAGATCTAGTGAAAACTAACTAGAAATAAGACAAACATCCTAAACCTAAACATCCAAAAAACGTAAAAATTATCTTAAAATTATTCACTTTCCAACCGTTGTCGTAGGCAACGGGTGGGAAATAGGCACTAACTACTAACTAGGTCGTAGGAAATAGCATAGTACATACCGAGGTGGAAACAGTTTCATTTCCTGAGGGAAAAGTCCAAACCGAGGAGCGTAGCTCCAAGGTTTGCTAATTCCTGAAGGACAAATTAAATGTTGAATCGAGGTTTGTATACTATTTTACTCACAACCATACCTGTTTTATTTACAACCATTTGCCTTCTTTCCCGCTACAAAAACTGTTTGAATTTTGACGCCATATTGAAAAGTTTAGTTGCACTGAAGTTTGTTACAAATTCTGCTTTTTGGATATAGAATAATAAATAGAAATCAATAAAATAAACTTTGTTTTTTTGTTAATTAACAATCTTTAGACATTTATATTAATTAAATATAAAGTAAGTAATACATTTAAATGTTTTTATCTAAAAACTAGTAGAAATGCCTACGTTACTTCGTCATTTTAGCGATAGGGGGCAGCACATGTTTTTGTTTTTGAGTGAGTTTGTTTTGTGACAGCAGACTTTGAATGATACATGATTAAGTTAATAAATAAACTGTTTATTTATAGTTTTCCGTGTCAAATACGAAGAAAAACAGAGAATTTAAATTTATACACTAGCTAAAGCATAATGACAATTTCGATTATAGTAGAGATAAACCAAAGAAACACGACAAATGATTGGCCACGAACGTGAACAATATTCTTGAATTTATCTTGCTTTAAAACTATTTTTGGTTATTTTTTATATCAGGTTAGGTACCTTATACTGTAATGCATTTTTCTTTTTAACTAAAGTTTATCACGTTTAACCAAACCAAAAAATACTAATAACAGAACACACATAGTAATATAATAACCTATAAAGTTGGAAGTAGTCACTGTTTATGTTTCATAAATGCAAAAAATATATAACTTAAATTTATATGTGATGTTATTTTATAAAAATAAATCATGAATAAATGAGTAAATAAAAAAATAAATGCATTTAAAACTGTTTTGTCATAAAATTTAGGTCGATAAATTCAAGTTTGTGACATACGTGAAGTTAGCTACAAGAGCCTTTCCGACCAAGGGAGGGAAATGAGGTGTTTCTAACTTTTTGGGAAGTTGCAGTTAATAATAATTCATTTTTCAACTTTTATGTATATAAGTAATTAGCCAATTACTAAATGGTTGTGAATAAAATACATTCCTAACGCGTTAGGAATAGAATCTTTACTCGTTACCATACCATATGTATTATCTTTCAAATTTCCAGTTACTTTTATCTAGATCTAGTTTTCAAAGCCACAGTACATATACTATCTGTATAAGAAACATACTATGCCGTAGATGCCTAGTGTAAACCGACTTTTATAAACTACATTGTCAACAGCTGGAAATGTGCCTGAGTTCTGTCAACGGATTCTGAATCTACCTAATACCTACCCTATTGAAAATGACGGGTCTGCGCGGGTATAAATGTTGCGGACTTGAGCGGGTGAATTTCATCCGCTCAAGTCCGGTTTATGCACCATTTATACCCGCCCAGACCCGTCATTTTCAGCAGGGTAGTTACTAGAATGATAACTAACTAAAAGTTTTCCACTACACCCCGATTTCGAGGTAACTGATCCCAAACTTGTTGAAATAGACAAATTAAACAATGTTTGAAAATGGGTATGCTATGGTTTTTGAGGTTTCTGAAACTAAATGTTAATAACTTAAAATTCAAAATAGCGGATCCAACATGGCGTCAAAATTTTAAAAATGCCAATATCTTTTTGCCAAAAGTTAGTGATCCAAGTATTTTTGAGGTCGCTGAAACCGAATTCGATGTTAAAAACTCAAAATCAAAATGACTGATCCAATATGGCGTGGAAGCAGACAAGACGATATGACATTTTCTATATGGTTTCAGCGAACTCAAAAATACTTATGCACTAATTTTCGGCAAAAAATATTGAATGTTTTAAAAATATTGACACCATATTGGAACAGTCATTTTCAATTTAAAATTTTTAACATCATATTCGGTTTTAGCAACCTTAAAAACGCTAGGATAACAATTTCAAAAATAAATTCTAATTTGTCAAAATTCTCATTAATTTGTCAATTTTGTCAAAGTGTGGGATCAATTATATCGAAAACGGTGTAGTAGAAAATTTTTGTTTCATCCAGCTGTAAACGGGCATTACGTAAGGTCCGAATCCGTTAACAGAACCCAGGCACCTTTCCAGCTGTTGATCTGCTGGTAAACTGGATAAAATACGACGGTACTATTTTATACCCAAGTAACACAGAAGCTATAAAGTATCTCTTAGAGCTCTTTCGCAGTGAAATTTTGCTTCGAAATAGCGGTAAGAGATACTTTATAGCTAATGTGTTACTTGGGTAATGACCGACTCGAAGTGAATTTTACTCTAGATACCTACGACATACATAACTCATTTTATTTAATATTTAGGGTATTAGTACCTAAAGGGTTAATAACTGAGGGGGCACCAATACGATTAACTTACGTCTGGCAAAAGATGCGCGGGCGGTAGGGCGGCCTGCAAATGTCCGTTCTTGAACGACTCTAGATGTACGAACGGGGGGCACACGGGGGCAACGGCGGCCAGATGGTGGGGACCGAGGGGAGGTAAGAGGGGGGCGTGAAGGGGAGTCACAACTGAATTACTTACGTCTGTGTGGGCAGGAACGGCGTAGTTGCCTTGGATGGTATAAGCCTGTCCGCCGGCTAGGATCACGGGGCCACCCACGTGGGGTTTGGGGCGGTAAGGAATGGTTGCTCCTTTGGGAGGGGACTGAAAAGAAAAAACAAACATTAATAAACTAAATGTATAGAGTGCCCAAATGTGACGTTTTTTGTCAAGAATAAGAGTGGAGACATAATTTAAAATCTAGGGAAATGGCAAACCCGCAATAGTATATTGTTTTACTAAGAGGAAAATCACTTTTCCTGTGAGTGAAACATACTATTTTTTCTTCAAGCATATATATATTTTTTAATATTAATTTTTGAATTTAATTTATTCAGTAATAAAGTATGTTTTTTTTTTATTAAAATAGGCCAATAACCTTCCTTAGCTCATTTTAAATTTTTTTCGTAGGCTAAATCGTACACTTTTCGCAATTTCGATGGTAACTTGTCTAATGTAGCATTTGCAATTTCGGAGAGATTTGTAGGTGTATAAACCATATATTCTTCTTCAATTGTTTTTAATCAATTTCACACAAGGTTTTTGCACAGAATCTCGAGTCAACCACCTGTTTACATAATAAGCAAACAAGTTTGACTATCACCAGCTCTTAAATTAAAGGTCTTGAATAGTACTATGAAAAACTCTTAATAAATAAATCACTTCCACGGCGCATTCTCTCAGAAAGAGCGATATTCTCACAAATTTGAAAAAAAAAATATCTAAAAACTGCCCAAAATATCGTTCTGAAAAATAGAATTTTATATGTATACGTGATTCTCGTTTTTTTTTTTACATAGTTTACATACACGGTGTATTTGAAATAGCGTCGGAAATTTTAACAGATGATTCTACATCATAAAATATGACAAAAAGTTCCTATAAACATATGTCTAAAAATGCGTCATAAGGGAGCTACGCCCCTTTGAAAGTGGCTAAAAAAATCGGTTTTTATTTAATAACTCGGGAACCCTTTGAGATATATCAACGAGGTTTTGCACGTCAACTAATCCTACCAAGGCCCGTTTTTATGTGTTATTTTCATGTACTTATTTCAACCAGGGGTGTGCGAAACGGGGGGGGGGCTTATCAGTTTTTTGTCCCAAACTTTTTTCTGTGTAACTTTTTTGCAATTTTATTTTTGAAATATGAGGTCAAAATATATAAAAAAGGTACTCTTGTTGTAATACTGTAGGATTAGCCGTTTTCGAGAAAAAATCATTTGAAGGTGAAATTCCACGGTTCGAGGACGATAAATTAAATACTAAAATGTTGAAAACCAAAATTTTAATGATGCAGGGCGAATGTACATTAAAAACTAAGAAAAAAACCTCATATACAGGTACTTCCAAAAATCAATCCTAATGGAGCTATGGTCTCCTAAATATGCACCATTTTTAAAGGGCTATGGTAGCTTTAAAAGCGTTTTTTCGACCTACATGTATGGAAACTTTTTTTCTTAGTTTTTGATGTAGAATAACATTGCATCATTAAAATTTTGGTTTTCGACATTTTAGTATTTAATTTTTCGTCCTCGAACCCTGAAATTTCACCTTCAAATGAACTTTTCTCGAAAACGGTTAATCCTACAATATTACAACAAGAGTACCTTTTTATGTATTTTGCCCTGAGAAATCATATTTCAAAAATAAAATTGCAAAAAAGTTACACAGAAAAAAGTTTGGGACAAAAAACTGATAAGGCGCCCCCGTTTCGCACACCCCTGGTTTAAATAAGTACGTGAAAATTACATACAAAGATGGGCCTTATTAGGATTAATTCACGTGCAAAACCTCGTTAACATATCTCAAAGGGTTCCTGAGTTATTAAATAAAAACCGATTTTTTTAGCCAATTTCAAAGGGGCGTAGCTCCCTTATGACGCATTTTTAGACATATGTTTATAGGAACTTTTTGTCATGTTTTATCATGTAGAATCACCTGTTAAAATTTCCGACGCTATTTCAAATACACCCTGTATACTTCAATCGAAAATTTTTGTTAGAATGATATTCGGCGTATAAGCTTTTATAAAGATCGGTGTTTATGAAATAATTACGAAATGCGATTTTCGCGATATGCGGACTTTCGAAATCATGACGCCACCTGAAAAAATCAGTTGTGGACCCTCTCCTTGCACAGTTCTATTTATGACTTAAAGCATCAGAAAATTACTATTAGAAGTGAATTAAAAAAAAAATATTTAGAAAACGATGCACCTGCGAAATAGAGTATGGTTATTGGGAAGTAGGAACATTACGGAGTAGTGTTGTAGAGTAGGGTTGTTAGGGCGCAGGGATATTAAGTGTAGGGATAATATTCCTGCTTCTTATATATACATATATATTTACCTCAAGCATGACATTGCAAATGTGATAAATGCACTGTGTGATCGCTTCTCCGGTGCCGGAAATTGTGACCGCCCTTTCCGTCGAATTCGGCAGCATTTCTGAGGCGACCTGGATCGACGCTCCTGTCACTTCTCTGATCTCTTTGATTTTGGCCCCTCCTTTTCCGATCAGCGATCCGCATTGGCTGGCAGGTACGATTAGACGAAGTGTGATTGGCGGACGTGGTACGCCGCCCCCGCTGCTGTTGTCTTGGAACTGGGAACACCACTGTAAATACATGACATTAATAAAATTTACTTAATTTGTAACAATTAATGATATAAGTAATTGTAACAATTAAAGGGCTCGGAAGAACAAGTGGCATACGTCACATTTTTAAACAAATCTTTAAGGCTTTTCGTTCTAGTTACCAAAGTTTTGGTCATAGGTTTAGTATTACATCAGCATTTAGTGCTACTAAGAGTGCCGATGTATTGAAATCTTCGCCGAAAAGTCAAAATCTTTGACCACGTTTTTTCACATTTCTCGACGTTTTAGACCGTTCTGAGTAAATTAGTAAAATAAATGTTTGCGTCCGTCTGTCTATCTGTCTGGGTGTAAACTATCTAACTCCATTTCTACATGAGATATCGACTTACGGTTTTTTGCATATAGTTTCTTATCATATTCCGAAGAGCTGATTAGATTTTGAGGGTAAACGATTGGGGGTAAGGGGGTAAAAATAGGGTAAAACTCCTATTTTTAGCGTTTTTTGTTTATAATTAAGGCAATTATTATTGTATTTGGTTAATTTAGCACTTATATAAAAGATAATTTTAAATTGTTCAAAAAATGTTAGAAACAACGTTTTCCTAAAACGCATTGTTTTCGAGATATTGGCGTTTAAAGCAGTAAAAGGTTTTTTAGCATATCTCACATATTTATAACCCGATTTCAAAAAATTATATTTTAAATAAAAGCTTTTTTTAAGCCCTATAAAAAATGTTATATACAGTATTTTGCTAGAAGATAATGTTTTAAAGGTACAGAATTTAAAATCAAACAAAACACCTAGTTTGAAATTTGCAAACTAGATGGCTCTAGTGTAAAATAGTGCCGATGTTTTGACAGGGTGCTTGCAACGTTTTATCTAGTTTACCGTTTGAATTCGGAATGCTGTGGTTATGTGCGGTTGAACCAATTGGTAGTAAAATCCGTTACCGTGCTTTTGGAACGGTTATAGCGTTTTTTATTATTAAATCTCTTTTCTAAAATCGTTTGTCCTTGTTTTGTGTACAGGTTTGTGACAGAAAACCTATAGTTTGGATTAATTAACAAATTTGTTTAATGTAGATAGGTATTTTTAATTACTATGCCCAGTAGAATTTAAATAAACAGGTTAGTCTGTGACATAACGAAAAATTCAGACAAAACAATAACACAGCCCTGCAAATTTAACTTTTTTTCTGCTTCTTGGATGAGAATATATGATTTTGGATAATATGAGCATGCTGATTTTGAATCTGACTTTAATTTTTTCTCCATCACGTCAGAATTGTGCGCAAATGAAAAAATAGTAAAAGAAAAATATATAAATATTTTTGATTACATGGTAGAAAAGATAAGTTTAAACCCTTTACAATGTTTTATTACATAAGCTTTATTATAATTTATCAATAAGTATACTTTTTCTCACACCGCGCCATTTATTTTTTTTTAACTTACCATTTGGTTTGGATTTGCTCGGATTTTCTTGAAACTTGGTACTCGGGGGTTTTTGGGGTCGCTGATTACGAATCTGACGCCAGTTTTCCAAAATTCAAAATAGCGGATCCAATATAGCGAATTAAATTTTCCGAGAAACTTTAAAAAATATAACCCGCCATATTGGATCCGCCATTTTGAATTTGGGAAAATTGGCATCAGATTCGTAATCAGCGACCCCAAAAACCCCCGGGTACCAAGTTTCAAGCATATCCGAGCAACTTTAAAAAATCTAATCCGCCATATTGGATCCGCCATTAAAATTTTGGAAAACTGGCACCAGATTCGTAATCAGCGACCCCAAAAAGCCCTGAGTAGCAAGTTTCAAGCAAATCTGAGCAACGTTAAAAATCTAATCCGCCATATTGGATCCGCCATTTTGATCGCTAACTTTTAAATTGTGACCTCGGATTTAGATTCCGCGACCCAAAATACGTAGGAATTGACTAGTCTGGTCTGCCGCACTCGAGATTTTTTTTTTGTGTGCCGGTGTTACCTAAGAAAGGTATTACATTTGAAAAAGATGAGATTCCCTCGAGAGATTACCAATTCATTTTCTTTAATCCCAAAGTTTGTCACTCTCCATAAATGATTTTTTTTCAGTCACCCGGTATTATAAAATTTTAAAGGTGTATTAGAATTTATAACTGAATTTTAAAGTAACTGTAAGTTTTACAGAATTAAAGCTAGTAAATCTCGTAGCAAATTATAAATCGCACCCATATCAACTCTAATATTTAAATTAGAAAATTAAGTTACTGCATTTCACTCGTTGGATCGATATTTCTGACATTTATTGTCAATTAATAAGAATTAGTTCATCGTGTTTTATATTACTCCAGAAAATGATATAAGCCGAGGTAAAATTTCAATAAAAACTTTTACGTTTAATTCAATACGAAGCTAAACATTGAAGGTTTTACATCTCTTCCATGAATTATGAGTCGTAATTTTTGCGCATAGCACACAGAAGTGTCAAAATTCAGTTGTTTTAAATGCATGATTATTTATTGATAACCAAATTGTATAGCATTCAAGGCTTTCTTATGAGAAAGTAGGAGCACTAGATAGGTAGGTTTGTTAGGGTAGGTGGGTAGTTTGAGTGTTATCCTCTTGATGACGCACTTCCGTCCGCCATTTTCGGTCTGAAATTTCGTGTATGTCGGTACTCTCTTTTGTGTAGTAACTACCTACCTACCCTAACAAACCTGCCTATCAAGTGCTCTAGAGAAAGTTCAGGAGGTGTGGTAACAAATATGCAATATGTATACACCTACCTCCCCTTTCGTCGTAGCTTTCTTACCATGTGTCAGACTATATAACCTCATATATAAAATTATTTTGGACATTAACAAAGTAGGCTTGTAAATGGTCACGATTATATTGAGAATCATTGATAGTACCTATGCTATAGGGTATGTCATAGAAAAAACTCCGTATTGTGATGTCAGGAAAAACTTTAAGAAGAAGAATGACTTTATTTAAAAACGGCTTCGTAAGCGATTTCAATTTTTGTCAAAAACTGTTTGGAAAAGTCCCAGAAACAACCTAAAATCAAAAAATCCGGGGTTTTAACCTTGTTTAAGGCACACCGTGCAACAGAGAATTTTATGAGCTTTAAAATATTGTATCACACGACCCCACATCTAAAAAAATAAACCTTGTCCCCCTGCCTCCACTGTGCCCCCTAGAAATATTAAATATATACTAAAAAAATATTTGTGTTATTTTATGTTTCAAATTTCAAGCCGATTTCTTGTTCAAAAGTTAATGGAGGGAAGGATTTTTGTCAAGCACTGTATATAGATTAAAAATAAAGGGAGATAATACAGAGCGGTTTAAAAGTCACCCCCTCTTAACTTTTGAACCAGTTGAGATATCGACTTCAAATTTGGAACTTTTACATAAGACAACTTAAACTATCTTTTAGCATATCTTTAATACTTTCAGCTCTTAAAATGTGGGCAGGGGGGCATGGGGGTCCATTTTTTTAAATGGAAAGGGGGGTCGTGTAATACATCATTTTAAAGCTTATAAAATTCTCCATTTAACTCCATATTTTTAAATTAAAAAAAAAATGGGTTTAAAATGGGGTTGAAAATGTTTATTAATGTCAAAATTCCTCTAAAAAAAAACAAATAATTTTTTAAAAATGCCTAATTTCACCATAAAAAAATGTTAATTATACTTTTAAACTAATTTTAATTGACATAAATAAAAATTTATAAAAAAAAAACTTAAAAAATCATATGTTTTAGCCCAAAAAATTGAAAAATCAAAACCTTAAAAAATATTTTTAAAAAAATAAAAAATGTTAGTTTAAATAGAGAATTTTATAAGCTTTAAAATGATGTATCACACGAACCCCCTTTCCATTAAAAAAATGTCCCCCCATGCCCCCTGCCCACATTTTAAGAGCTGAAAATATCAAATATATGCTAAAAGATTGATTGATAAAGAGAAACAAGATGAGGATTCGTATCTCAAATGTGGTGGATACTTACCACTTTGATTTAAACAAGGCATTTGATACGGTACGACCTGATTTTCTGAGATCTAAACTTAGAAGTTTTAGGGTTCCTTCAAATATTTCAGACTGGGTATACTCATACATGTTGAATAGAAAACTTTTTATTAACTTAAACGGGAGAACAAGGTCAAACATATTTTTTTCTAAACTAGGAGTGCCCCAAGGATCAATATTAGGTCCACTCTTGTTTTTGATTTATATCAATGATCTACCAGAATATATTAAACGTGCTTTTATTGTTATTTTCGCAGATGACACTACTATAATAATTTCTTGTTTATGTCCCCAAGAATTATATCATTTAATTTTGGATATTATTAGTGATTTTGAATCGTGGTGCCAGAGAAACAAACTTATACTTAACAAATCTAAAACAGTTGCTGTGAATTTCTTTAAGAGAAGATGTCTCCCACAAGAACTTAATATACCTGACTTGGATCTAAGTTGTAAAACTAATTTCCTTGGTACCATATTTGACCAACAGCTAACTTTTAAAAATCACATTGACATGGTCTGTAAAAAGTTGAACAGCGCGTATTTTGGTATTTTGCGTATGAAAGGTGATTTAAACGAACCAGCAATATTATCGATGTACTATGCTTTAGTTTATTCTCATCTTTCCTATAATATTATCAGTTGGGGTGGTTCCACTGACATTAATAGAATAGTTGTAGCTCAAAAAAGGATACTAAGACTAATATTTAATTTGCCTTTTAGACATACCTGTAGAGAAGTTTTTAAAAACAAACGAATTTTAACTGTATTTAGTATTTATATTTTTAAATGTATGTTATATGTAAAAAAGAATTATCTTGATTTTATAAGAAATTCAGATATCCATAACTATAATACTAGAAATAGTAATAACTTACATATACCTCAACACAAGAACGCTTTTTACAAGAAATCTCCTTCATATTCCTGTATACGTTTTTATAATAATCTTCCTAGGGACTTAAAAGTATTGAAAATTACAATTTATTTAAAAAATCAGTGAAAGATTATTTGATAGATAAGGTTTTTTATTCTATTAATGAATATATTACATTTTAATCTATTTGTACTTTACCTATCTTTGCATATTATTTATGTTACTATTTTTTGTATTTCTTGTAATTTGTTTATAATTTATTTATTTTTTTGTTTAGTGTAAAATTAACATATATGTGTATATATCTATATTTTTGTGACTTGCCATATATACTCAATGTATCTTTCATGGTTAAATAAATATAAATATGCGATCTTGTTTTATAAATATAAATATAAATAAATAACACTGCGGCCACCTGCGGGCCTATTGTGTTATTCTTGGGTCTCTTGCTAGTCAAACAGCTTCGTTTCCTTTATCAGGCTTACTAGGCTGTTCACTAGATTTGCATTGCATTTGAGAGCATAGCTTCTGGGTTACCATTTCCCGGTTGCCGATATCTCCAGCGGTGTAGAGCCACGCAGTCAAAGAGAACATGAGAGGTTGTTTCCGCCTCCTCATTACATGCTAAAAGATAGTTTAAGTTGTCTTATTTAAGAGTTCTAAATTTGAAGTCTATATCTCAACTCGTTCAAAAGTTAAAAGGGGGGGGGTGACTTTTGGACCGCACTGTACACGGTGTATTTGAAATAGCGTCGGAAATTTTAACAGATGATTCTACATCATAAAATATGACAAAAAGTTTCTATAAACATATGTCTAAAAATGCGTCATAAGGGAGCTACGCCCCTTTGAAAGTGGCTAAAAAAAATCGGTTTTTATTTAATAACTCAGGAACCCTTTGAGAACATTAAAATTTTGGTTTTCGACATTTTAGTATTTAATTTTTCGTCCTCGAACCGTGAAATTTCACCTTCAAATGAACTTTTCTCGAAAACGGTTAATCCTACAGTATTACAACAAGAGTACCTTTTTTATGTATTTTGACCTGAGGAATCATATTTCAAAAATAAAATTGCAAAAAAGTTACACAGAAAAAAGTTTGGGACAAAAAACTGATAAGGCCCCCCCGTTTCGCACACCCCTGGTTTAAATAAGTACGTGAAAATGACATACAAAGATGGGCCTTATTAGGATTAATTCACGTGCAAAACCTGGTTAACATATCTCAAAGGGTTCCTGAGTTATTAAATAAAAACCGATTTTTTTAGCCAATTTCAAAGGGGCGTAGCTCCCTTATGACGCATTTTTAGACATATGTTTATAGGAACTTTTTGTCATATTTTATCATGTAGAATCACCTGTTAAAATTTCCTACGCTATTTCAAATACACCCTGTATAGTTGAGGGTAGGTATTTCAAAATGTAATCAAACCGATATTATTATATGATATCAAATTTTAATAAAATTATTTCATTATGCATTTAAAACTTTATATTTAACAATACAATTAAAATTCACATGAACTTTAAAATTAAATTATCTGCAAATTAAATAGTAGGTATTGATTTATCGATTTAAAATTTATATAAAATAAAAGTTATGCTACCAACAAAAGAATACTTTCCCCGACATTCCCCGTTTTATTTTATCAAAAACCCTTTTTTTTTCAAAATAAAACAAGGAGTGTATCGGATTTTGGGTTATACTTATAGATAGAAAAAAAAAATACCTTCCAAAAATTTCAGCTCTTAAAACGACCCAAATAGTTATTTTCTTAACTAGTGTATTAAGTAGCATTTTATCCATATTCTTAAGTGGATAAAATCACTTAATACACGAGTTGAGAATTTAATTTTATCCAACACCTTTTATTTTTAAATAAAATCTATAATTTTGCGAAAAATTATGTCAAAAATATTAAGATTAAGTTTTCTTAATACTAAAATAATAGGTAGCCATGGCCTAAGTATGCCTATTAAAAATAAACAATTGTTAGTTTTACATTTCTTACAAACGTCAAAATGGACGCGGTGATGACAGAATTTTTAATAAAAACAGTATTTTATTCAAAAACTAAAGAATAATTTGGGGTTTTCTTTAATTTTTATGGTTTAGTTAACGTGCTTCTATTTATAGAATAGTTATAATACTTAATTAATAGGGTATGTAACTAATTTTGGGTGAAATCAAAAGCTGTACGTAAAAGAGTGGGTGAAAAATTTCACTAGTGGAAAAAAAACTCACTTTTGACATTTAAAATAGTGCTCAAAACAAGTGTTTCTGTGAAGGTGTTGGATAAAAGAATACTTTCCTCAACTTTCCCCTTTTTATTTTATCAAAACCCCTTTTTTTTTCAAAATAAAACTAGGAGTGTATCGGATTTTGGGCTATTGGGATAGAAAAAAAAAACTTCCAAAAATGTCAGCTCTTAAAACGGCCCAAAACATATTTTTTTAGTTTTCTTTTTCTTTATTGCGAATTCTTACATAGAAAAATGGATAAACCCAAATGTGTGCTTAATATCAAGTACCTAGTGCGTAAGATAAATGTTTTATCCAATACATACAGATAATAAGACAATTACCAGCTTTATTTTAAATAGATAAACTCAATAATAACCCCCGCGTGGCTTTTACTTTATTGAGTTGACAATTATTTATTTTATCCACTCGACTGTCACTTGTCAAATTATTTTCTTGTAAATGTCATTAAAATTTTTAATAAAAATATGAATTCCTAAGCTATTTATTGGATAAAACCTTGTATGGCACTCATGGGTAAACCGATATTGCCCTCTCGAAAATTAACCTGCTTGGCTGACGCCTCGCAGGTTAATTTTCTCATGGTCAATATCTTACTCTACCCACTAGTACCATAAATAACTATTATTAAAGTTATAAACACTTACCTCTTCAAATTTTTTACATATTAACGTGAAAGCTTTAAAAATTGCACTTGTTGATCCTGTCACGGTTACAATTCTTTCTGGGCACGATCCATCAGATATGTTTATTTTGGCACCAGACTAAAAAAAAACAATTATATTCAGGGTGTCTTGCTTATTTTTACATGGCATGTATGTGCGTTATTATAAAAGATAAAAAATTATTTCATATATTCCGAGGGGTTTATTTATTGAAAAAAAGTGTACAAGGATTGTGAGAATCAAAGGATTGTGGAAGATTGTAAAAAAGATTGTACAAAATTTTAATGAAGATTGTTCAAGATTGTGGAAAGATTTTAGATGATTGTGGAAGATTGTAGATGATTGTGAAAGAAGGAATTGTCAAGGATTGTAGAAGATTGTTGGATATGTGTAAAAGGATTGTCCAATAAATAAACCCCTTGACATATTCCATTCATATAGTGACCTGGTGACCATTTTTATTTCATTATCCCAGCTATATTTTATATACAGAGCGGTCCAAAAGTCACCCCCCCCCCCCCTTCTTAACTTTTGAACGAGTTTAGATATCGACTTCAAATTTAGAACTCTTAAATAAGACAACTTAAACTATCTTTAAGCATATATTTGATACTTTTAGCTCTTAAAATGTGGGCAGGGGGGCATGGAGCGACATTTTTTTAAATGGGAAGGTGGGTCGTGTGATACATCATTTTAAAGCTTATAAAATTCTCCATTTAACTGTATATTTTTTATTTTTTTTAAATATTTTTTTTTGGGTTTAAAATAGGGTTGAAAACGGGTATTTTTGTCAAAATTTCTCTAAAAAATCCAAACAATTTTTTAAAAATGCCTAATTTCATAATAAAAAAAAGTAAATTATACTTTTCAACTAATTTTAGTTGACATAAATAAAAATTAACAAAAAAAAAAACTTAAAAATTTATTTTTTTAGCACAAAAAACTGAAAAATCCAAACCTTAAATAACATGTTTAAAAAATTTAAAAATGTATGATTATAAAGAGAATTTTAAAGGCTTTAAAATGATGTATCACACGACCCCCCTTTCCGTTTAAAAAAATTTCCCCCCATGCCCCCCTGCCCACATTTAAAGAGATAAAAGTATCAAATATATGCTTAAAGGTAGTTTAAGTTGTCTTATTTAAGAGTTCTAAATTTGAAATCGATATCTCAACTCGTTCAAAAGTTAAGAGGGGGGGGAGTGACTTTTGGACCGCACTGTATGTACATTCAAATTAAGCTATTTCCAAATTTCCGGGTTCTGGATCCAGTTTGTATGGGTACTAGAAGCCCCAAAAAGGTGGTGAAATAAGTTACCCGGAAATTCAATTTTTAACTTAGCGAATCAAACATATTAAATTTATTACATTCAGATTAGTCTATCTTTACTGTTACACAATTATTCAGCAAGCCAATGGGTAAAAACGGTCTTTAAAAAGCGCACTTCACTAAAAAGTCGAAAGAATTTTCATTTGAACAAAAAGTAATTTCATAAATTTTCGTTTCTTTAAAAAATTAAGTATGACATATGTCAAAGGCATTTTTAAACACTGTTTTTACCCCCTGGGCCCCAGAAGTATTGTGTATGAATATTTTGACATTTTTCTGGAATACTATTATGGATCCAGGTACGCCTTTCTGTGAAAATGTGTCCACTGCAGATACGTCAATATGTTATGAAGCCCTCGATACACAGGGTAATCATTAACTGCCATGCAAAAATTAAAGAGGTTTAAATGAACCCTAAGGGAGCTACGACCCTTTAAAATTGTAATAAAAATAAGGTTTTTAATTAATAACTCTGGTACCCTTTAGTATTAATAAGGGCAATAAGTTTACGTTAATTTATTTTTTTTAATTTATCCAGAGGCGTCCCTAGACGGAAAAAGTATTACGCTTAACACATTTTTGCCCCAAACTTTTTTAAGTGTACTTTTTTTTTGATTTTTTGTAAAGAATATGGATTCCTTGAGTAAAAATACATTAAAAATGTCCTATAGTGTAACACTGTAGGAGCAACCGTTTAAAAAAAAATGCAATTAAGAAGAAGTAACATTTTATGTCCCCAAAAACGTTACTTTTTAAAAGACTACTTTAATAGTAAATTTAGGTGTTTTGGTGAAGAATACTTTTTTGCTCAGTTTTAAATGAACAATCACCCTGCAGCATTAAAATTTTATTGTTGCTGTTTTTTGTTCCCCATTTAATATGTCATCTATGAAGGGCCGTAGCTTCCTTAGGGCTCATTTCCGGAGCAACCTTTATAGAAACTTTTTTTCATATTTTTGAATGTAGAAACACCTCTTAAATTTTGGCATGGCAGTTACTGATCACCCTGTATAAAATACAGCCGGGAAAAAATAATGAAATGAAAATGGTCAGCGGCTCTCCGACTAGTAGTAGTTCATGAGCAGTAGTCAGCGAAAACTCAGTTATGACGCATCAAGGTTGAAAATAAACACAGAAACATAGGCTTACGGAATAATTTTGCCGAATTATGAGGGAAATTTTTATAAATCGAAACATTTGACGACTAATTTGTTACCCACAACAATATTAACTATACATATTAACTATACATACGCATATATATCGATGTTTTTCAAAGAAAAAAGCGACATTCGATTTTTATCTTTTAAGAATACGAAAGTTTTAATTTTTATTTGTCGATAACTTTTTTCCCACCTTACTCGTTTAAATGGAATCATTTAAAAAATCAAGATAAATAGAAATAAAAATGTAAATATTTAAAACCTCCCCTCAACGCTCGCAAAAAGTCGACGCGGCGCCTATGCGAGTACTGGAAATTCGCCGACTACTGTTCATGAGGCAAGACATTTGATAGTTGATATCATCAAATAAACTCAATTCAAAACATTTTCTATGAAAAAGTAATTTAATAAAAAACTTTTATCCAACACCTTCACACAAACACTTGTTTTGTGCACTATTTTAAATGTAAAAAGTGAGTTTTTTTCCACTAGTGACTAAAAAATTTTTCACCCACCCTTTTACGTACAGCTTTTGATCTCACCCAAAATTAGTCACATACCCTATTAATTAAGTATTATAACTATTCTATACATAGAAGCTCGTTAACTAAACCATAAAAATTAAAGAAAATCCCAAATTATTCTTTAGTTTTTGAATAAAATACTGTTTTTATTAAAAATTCTGTGATCACCGCATCCATTTTGACGTTTGTAAGAAATGTAAAACTAGCAATTTTTTATTTTTAATAGGCATACTTAGGCCATGGCTACCTATTATTTTAGTATTAAGAAAACTTAATCTTAATATTTTTGACATAATTTTTCGCAAAATTATAGATTTTTATTTAAAAATAAAAGGTGTTGGATAAAATTAAATTCTCAACTCGTGTATTAAGTGATTTTATCCACTTAATACACTAGTTAAGAAAATAACTATTAATAGTAACAAATTTATATTTACCTCTTCTCGAAACCGTTTTACAATTTCTCCTTTTTTGCCTATGATACTTCCAACCTCCTGAAATAGAACAAAAATATATATTTTAATATACAGTGCGTGTGAAAAATCCACCCCCCTTTAACTTTTAAACTGTTTAAGATATCTCTACTGAAAATTAGGGGTTTGTGCACCATTTATACCCGCCCAGACCCGTCATTTTCAACAGGTATCAACTTAAAATGGGAACACGTAAATAACATGAACCAATTATTTTTTTGTGTATATGTGGTATTTTTAAGAGCCACAATGAAATCAGAAGGGCAAGAAGGGATATTTTTTCATTGAAAAGAGGGTCGTGGGGGTACATGATTTAAATGCTTATTAAATTATCTTTTTAACTATTATGGTTATATGGTTATACCAAGAATACTTTTTTCTGATAATTTAAAGTTGCGCGGACAAGAAAACATGACATACAGACGGAAATATATTTTTAAAAGTTGTTTACAATTGTATACCGAGTGAGTTTTATTTATTTACACCCCCAAAATTAACATTAATCTTAATTCGATAAAAACAAAACTTTGGTAATTTATATAATTTTACATTAGCTAGAAAATGGCGGATTTATTTTTTTGTTTCACTTCCGGTTTTTAATGTTTTGCATTTTTTAATTCAGCCTAAATGTATGATTGTTTTTTTTAACTTTTTTTTTTCGTTTCCGTTTTTATCGTATAAAAACGAGATACACATAATTTACCTTATTTTAACTTACTAAAAATAGAGAACTAAAATAAGAATTTGATAAGTGACAGCGGCGAATTGGAGCTAAAAAACGCTTTTTTTTTGTCCAAAACTCAATTTTTTATGCCCATGTAAACTTTATTTTCCGCTATTTTTTTATGACAAATTTATGATTAACTTTGATTAAGTAAGTAAAAATAAGGTAAATTTTGTGTATCTCGTTTTTAAACAAAAAAAAATTAGTTTTTTATACATAGAATTTTCGGCTGTCATCAAAAATGTAAGAAATTACAGGGTGTTAACACCCTGTAATTTTTTAATGGAATTCCATTAAAAAAAACATATTTATGCCAATTCCGGCGAAACCGAACAAAAAAATTAAATCCGCCATTTTATAGCCAATGTAAAATTATATAAATCCCTAAAGTTTCGTTTTTATCGAATAAAGATTAATCTTAATTTTTTGGGGGTAGACAAGTTGTCCTATCTGCAAATTGGATGTTTTGAGATATGCCCAGTTTTATTGTTTTTGTTTGCACTTTTTGAAAACATGTTTAAATAAATATGGCGTTGGGTTCTGTTTTATTTTAAATGAAACATACGTGATATCCTTTGAAAAGCAGTATCATAGGCGTAACGAGGGGGGGCTTAGGGGGGCTTAGCCCCCCCCCAAAATTTTCTAAGCCCCCCCCCCCCAAATCAAACTATAAAAGTCTCACAGAAAGACAAACTTAAAAACTTGTCTATTTTTTTAGGGGCTCAAGCCCCCCCAAAATTTGGATCTGGTTACGCCTCTGAGTAGTATATTAAAGTACTAGTTTCATAACATACGTTTAGAAAACGTGCCGCTTGCGGCGAGTTTTTTAAAGTACTAGTGCGCTAAAAACGTGTTATGAAACGAGTGCTTTATATTTTTTTTTCTATTTTGCTCTAAAATTTAAAAAAAAACTTACATTTAAATTGATGACTGATTTAGGGATTTTTGTTTTGGATTGGCATTACAGTTTACACCATGTTTAAAATTCTAAGAACAAATGATATTTTGATATATTTTATAGTCATCCCTTCTCTTTTTTACTGCAATTAACCAAGCCACAATTTTAACATGGTAAAAATAACCTAAACACAAAATTTTGTAGAAAATTCAACTTTAAAGCGACATTGACATTTGCACGGAAAACGTCAAGCGATAGGCCAGGTCTGTTGCCAACCCTAAAGGACAAAAAGTAGAGACCTCTTATGGGCCTATAAGAACACGCAAAATGCGTGTGATTATGAGATTATAAGAGTTGCAAAATAGAAAATTTTTTTTTGTCAGAAAATTAAATTGTCATACTAAATGCATTTGTTTTATCTGAGAAAATTAGGACAAAATGATCTAAAAAGTCCAATCAAATTAATAAGATCTGTAAGTTAGTCCTAGTCCTGACTTATTCGTCTAGTAAAGACGAGTTAGGACAATTATATTTAGAAAACATTGAAAATTTTTCACTTAGGACAAACATCTTAGGCTAATTTTTAGGATTTGGGTTTTAGATAGGACATTTCTTTTTAGTAGGCACATGAGGCTAGTGTAAAGCAATACAATGGCGTGCTTATCTCAAAAATTGATTTTTTGCAGATAGGACAACTTGTCTTAGCAGGGCACTATAATACTCCTCTTCTGTCAAACTGTGACGAGTATGATATAGTTCTCCGCATGAAACAAAGGGGGAGGAATCGTTCGCGCTCTCTTCTTTCCGTCAAAGGCGTTATAAGGCGTGCTTGCCTGCAACGGGCCTCCCACTTGCACACACATTCCAAACATATTTCCCTTAGCCACCAACGAACTAATAACTCATCTCTTTAAAATAGGCATTTCATTCGTTAAAACTGACAAAAACGTCGGCAACATAAACATTCGTCTGTCTTACTCGTTTGTTCTAACAGAGACAACAATACAGTTACTGGTAACTGTTATTGTTCAGGCCTGAATATACCTACTATTTGTTTACAAACAAACCGAGATGTTGGCGATACTTTATTTTAACATATGCGTATTCTAGAAAGAAGAGTTATTAGTTCGTTGGTAGTCACAGATCCGTGCGTCAAAGTATAATATTATGCTATCTCTTATAAGATTACTGCTATATTTATGTATATTATTTGCAGAACTGAAATGAATATTTCATGGAAATATTTATTGGTCTTTAAAACATTTTTATTTTATTTTAATACAGAGAATTTAAATTTTCTCGTATTTTACGATTCATAAATATGTAATATTTTTAAATATTTATATTCTTCTCAAGATGAAATACTTTTATTTCAAAGAACTTTTACCTCAAGAAGGAACATGCTGAAATCTACCGTATGCTTTGTTTGAAGCGTGAACCAACTACGGTGAGGGCCTGGGGAGGGGGGGTGGCTTTTGTTTACACTTAGTACGCGTAAAGAGAGAGAAAGAATGTGTAAACTCACAGTCTAATGTCGTAAAATGACTGACTGGGGTACAGTGTTGCCGATTGGAAACATATACTTTGGATATTTTATTGTAAATTTTAAGAAACATTAGTTCTGTGTGAGTTTTATATGAACTAGTAGTTTAATTTTAATAGATTTCAATATACTATATTATTAAACATAATTATAGTATACACAATAAAGTTTTTTACATTTTTAATTTAAGTATAATGATTTGAATTCATGATAAGGTGGAAACTACGCAACATCGCTACTAGGTAGCCTGAAAGTCGACTAACGACATCTACATTTTACACCACAAAGCTGTATCGCGTTTCTGTTAGTAAATAAACAAACAAAAAGATGACACCTTCATAAACATTGGTCTGAAATTACTTCTTGAGGTAAAAGTTCTTTGTTTTATTTACATCTACCAATAAAAAAGAAAATTTAGGATCATTTCATACAGTCATGTTATAGCTCTAGGTCATAATAATTATATATAAGTATAATAATTATTAATCAAAGAATACTCTGCGTGAGGTAATCATTATGCTTACAGATACTGCAATAAAATTTACATACGTGTAGTTCTATGGTAAAAGGACCAGACTCGGGACCAAATACTAATATTTACGGTAAGTACTAATTACACACTAAAATATTAAACATTTTTTAAGAACTTAAGGCCTTTTTTTACGGAATTTGATTTAATATTTATTCTTCCCTTTTAAAGTAAAGGGTAGTAAGTAACACTTGTCCCGGCGTTTTCACGTCAACCCTGATGTAATATTTTGAAAACGCTGCTATTGACCAATGTCACTTACTGCCCTGGCTGTTATTTAAATAACCTGACAGAAATAAGACTAGCTTTAAGTAAATAAATTTCAAATATAACTATATAAATTTAATATAAAAATAAAAATATTTATTTCCCTGCCAGGGGTCTGTAATGCACAAGCGCCTAATTGCAGCTCTCCGTGCCGGAGTTTGTTTTGTTTTTTTGTTGTTTGGTGTTTTTTTTTATTGAGGGGGCCTCGGTTTACGTTTGGCGTCAGTTTGGTGTTTTTTTTTTTGTAAAAAATGTTTTTTATTTAAAATAATATATTTATCAAACCGCGGCTTAAAGAGCTGCACATAAGCGCTCCTCTGTAATGCTACCAACCCGAATCATGTTTTTCGTTCCATAAATGCTACTGCTTTTTTGAAAAAAAAGTTAAGTATAGTTGTTTTCAGGCTTAAAACATTTGAAAATTTGAATATCTTAATAACAAGATGAAGGCGCATAGAAATATTTTTTTCTATTCTTAAAATTGTTTATTATCTAGTTTTCCTGATATAACATAATGTTATGTTATCTCAGAATCCCGAACCAAGGTCAACAAATGGAGGTCAAATTCGTATTCAGCACCAAAAAGTACATTGAAAATGATATATCAGATAAAATGGGAAGATATGTTTTTTTTTGTCGACCAGTGTATTCACAAATAAAGACAAATAAATTTCTATGTAAATCACAAACTTCTATGGTTAGGGAGTTAAAAAAATTATATTATGATTAAAAATTTTAATTACTTCTGTAGGAAAATTCTAGCTTTGACTATGGTTTGGGATTGGGGACAAGCCAGGGGACTGAGTTTTAGTCATTATCTATTTTAAGATATTATTTTATAATTCAATAATAAACATAAACCTCTCAGATTAAACCATAATTAAAAATTGAAATGAAAAAATTGTAGTTCATAAATAATTAACCGGGGACACAAATTTTCAGCATTTGTGAGAAACACCCATATGCACTGCCAGTGCATATCTGACTTTTTGTCCTTAGGTACCTTTACGTGCGGAACACCACATAACAAATCAGATTCAATAAGATATTGACAATGCAAGGAAGAAATGTGCCAAGGGGTCAAGCTTAATAGCAGTTTTGCAATTTTAATTATAAACAATATTTAATAATATATAATATAAGCTATTAAAATGCATCTTTATCTTTAGTTTTATCTCACACAATGTTACTTGATATTTTTAGTAATAAATAATTACTATAACAAGACGTGAAGATATACACCTCGGTCCAAAAGTCACTCCCCCCTCTTAATATTTGAATGGGTTCCAATCCAATTCCAGTATGTCTTTTTTCTACGACTGCTTTAGAATGTAAGCAAACACACTTTTCAAACACAGAATGAATCCATTCTAGCTCTAGATACGGTATGAATATTCCGTGTTAGAATGAGCACATGTAGTGCCATCTCTTGTTTATAAAAGTAAAGAAAACTGTAGCAAAATTAGCAAAAATATATATATTTTACCATGAAATATTGAATAATTTAATGCAATTTAAAGTTTTGCGTTAAAATTACATTACAAGTTTATTAGTTTTTCTTAATATTTGACCAGTTTTTTATCAATTTAGTTCAAAAAATTAAAACTGCTCCATCTATTGTGAAATATTTAAACCTGATATCTGTCACAACAGTCTTACATAACCGTCAATTTTTGCATTATAATTTGTAAATATGTGCTAAAATTAAATAAAAATCTTTTTTAAGTACTGATTTGATAACATTATTAAATACCATTAATAGCTATATTTAAAAGTATGTGTTTTGATGCATTTACAATGTCGAGTCACAAAAAAAAACATTGTTTTTAACCTTGTCCGCAGTTTAAAGCCGTACAGTGTTTCATATTTGCAGTCAAAGAAAAAGTATAGTCTACAACACGTATGGAATAGTCATTCCGCGCTCGCGGGACCGTCATACTCGCCTGCCGGCTCGTATGACAAACTTTCCGCTCGAGCGGAATATTGTCTATTCCATAGTTGGCCAGCTCGATCTAGTATAATATTCGGCCTACGCAAAACCGTTATACTCTT
Organism: Brachypterus glaber; assembly: GCA_958510825.1. Lineage (NCBI taxonomy): Eukaryota > Metazoa > Arthropoda > Insecta > Coleoptera > Kateretidae > Brachypterus > Brachypterus glaber. The sequence continues at coordinate 5,098,102 of OY294046.1, forward strand.
TCACGAACACTTTCACGACATTACATAAAATAAAAAATAAAATTAATAAGCTGATGTTGGAATAAATCCGCCAAAGCGGCCACACCCGTCCCTTACAAAGATGCGACTGATTTGAATGGGTCAATATATTGGCTTTGACCACGTAAAAAAGACAACTTATACTATCTTTTGGCATATAACTGATATTTTTATCTTTTAAAATGTGGTCAGGGGGCATAGAGGGATTTTTTTAATGGAAATGGATCGTGTAACAAATAATTTTAAAGAAAATAAAATTCTCTATTCGACCATATATTTTTTAGTTTTTTAAACATGTTTTAAGGGTGTTGATTTTTTATTATTATTTTTCTAAAAAATCCGATTTATTGAGAATTTTGAATATTTTATTTATTACATCGGCACTTAGTGCTACTAAGAGTGCCGATGTATTAAAATCTTCGCCGAAAAGTCAAAATCTTTGACCACGTTTTTTTCACATTTTTTCACCATTTTAAGTCGATATCAGTAAAACAAAATTTTGCGTCCGTGTGTCTGTCTGTGTGTAAACTCTCTAACTCCATTTCTACATGAGATATCGACTTGCGGTTTTTTGCATATTGTTTCTCATCGTATTCCGAAGAGCTGATTAGATTTTGGGGGTGAACGATTGGGGGTAAGGGGGTAAAAATAGGGTAAAACTCCTATTTTTAGCATTTTTTGTTTATAATTAAGGCAATTATTATTGTATTTGGTTAATTTAGCACTTATATAAAAGATAATTTTAAATTGGTCAAAAAATGTTATAAACAACGTTTTCCTAAAACGTATTGTTTTCGAAATATTGGCGTTTAAAGCAGTAAAGGGTTTTTTATAGCATATCTCACATATTTATAACCCTATTTCAAAAAATTATATTTTAAATAAAAGCTCTTTTTAAGCCCTATAAAAAATGTGATATACAGTTTTTTGCTAGAATATAATGTTTTAAAGATACAGAATTTAAAATCAAACAAAACGCCTAGTTTGAAATTTGCAAACTAGATGGCTCTAGTGTACAATAGTGCCGATGTTTTGACAGGGTGCTTGCAACGTTTCATCTAGTTCCTCTTAAAATTAATTTCAAAGGATAATTTACGTTTTTTGCACTATCAATTAATCATTTATCAAAAACTGTTTCGATTTTTTAAAGAAGTTTTTATGAAAATTCTTATTTTAAACCCTACTTTAAACCCTCAAAAAATATCTAAAAAAAAATTAAAAATGTGTTTAAATAGAGAATTGTATGAGCTTTAAAATGATGTATCACACGATCATCTTTCAATTAAAAAAAATCTCCTCTATGCCTCCTGCCCATAATTTAAAAGTAAAAATATGTATATACAAAAAAATGTATAAGTTCTCTTATTTAGGGCTACTTGCACCAACAATCGTTTAAGTTTAAACTTGGACCAAATTGACGGTCGACGATTGGTGACCATAGGTGACGACAGGGTGACCACACAAACAGTGTTCTAGATTTAAAGATATCTGACACTTTTCAGTGTTGAAAATTTTTCAAGTTTTTAAAAAATATTCTAAAATTTCATTTTTAAGCGTCAAATATGTGACGTCAGAACGAATATTTTTTAAAAAATATTCGTAGTTTTTAAAAACGTACGCTATTTGGTTTTAAAACTGATATTCGACAGATATTTGACAGCAGACAGATTTTGTTCTCCGATCTGTGGCTCAACAATCGGATCCCAGTTGTAATTATTGATTGATATTAGTATATTAAAGTACTAGTTTCATAACAGACGTTTTTAGCGCAGGAGTACAAGTTTAAAAAACGAGCCGCTTGCGGCGAGTTTTCTAAAGTACTAGTGCTCTAAAAACGTGTTTCGAAACGAGTGCTTTATACAATTTTTTCTATTTTGCTCTAAAATTTAAAAAACTTACAATTAAATTTATGACTGATTTAGGGTTTTTTGTTTTGGGTTGGCATTACAGTTTACACTATGTTTAAAATTCTAAGAACAAATGATATTTTGATATATTTTACAGTCATCTCTTCTTTTTTCACTGCAATTAACCAGTCCACAATTTTAACACGGTAAAAAATAACCCAAACACAAAATTTTGTAAAAAATTTTGTAGAAAATTAAACTTTAAAGCGACATTGACCTGAACAAGTGTCTATTGGCGATACAATGGTTAACATAACAAGCACAACCAAGTTTCTGGGTCTCCACCTAGATGAAAATCTAAGCTGGGGCCTACAACTTGAAGAGCTGGGTAAGAGGTTGAGCAGGGCTATGTTCTCTATAAGAGTTTTAAAACCATATCTAAGTTTAGACATCTTAAAAATTGTTTATCATGCTAATTTTCAATCCTTACTTAAATTTGGAATAATTTTCTGGGGTCGAAGCACAGGTGTGGGGGACTTGTTCACTATACAAAAACGCACGCTTAGAGAAATGCTAGGTCTGAAATGGTCAGAGTCTTGCAGAGGACATTTTAAGAAAAATGGGATTTTAACAATAACAGGCGTGTACATTTATGAAATTTTAAATTTTATGTTTAAAAATAATCACCTGTTCAGAAATCTGTCAACAAATAGTAACCGGAAATTCGACTATAATGTTCCCAGACATAGGCTTATTACATATGAAAAAGGAATGGAGATTTCTCCCGTTAGATTAGACAGGGACAAAAGTTCTACCCAAAAAGGATAGAAGTCATACATACACTCCCACTTCCACCCAACGAAACAAATTCTGTATTTGTTCTTTGTTGAACAAATACAATATTTACTTGGCCGGGCGAAAAGTGTAACTATAGTATTTTTATTAAAGAAATTACTGGCGCCATCTAAATTTTAGTAGAATTATCTTATTCTACAGATTCACATTAGCTATGTTCGTTCGTGCCGCTCAGTGCTACACTTTCCGGTCAACCAAATAAATACTGTATTTGTTGTATGAAAAACAAATACAGTATTTATTTGGTTGGCAGGAAAGTGTAGCACAAATGAGATAGAGATAGGGTAGACGTCTTTTGTTTCATAATTCTAGTTGTAGAGAGCTCCATTGCAAGCAAAACGTCAAGAGATAGGCTTTTGTGTGTTGCCAACCCAACAGAAAAATGAGTAGAGACCTCTTATGGGCCTATAAGAACTCGCAAAATGCGTGTGATTATGAGCTTATAAGAGTCGCAAAATAGAAAAAATATATTATTTTAAATTTTAGAATGTTTTGAGGTTATATTATTGACAACATGACATCAGTTTTGAAAAAAAAATATTCAAACGTTAAAAAATGTATCTGAACTAGTTTTAAAATTAAGTGGTGGTGGTGACTTTTGGACCGCTCTATATGATAAAATACCCAGTCCGCACATATATGGATGCAACATGGTAAAGAAAGATTTTTTAGGTAACATGTGCCATATTACATGAGACATAACATACATATGTATGCTACATAACATGCCCTATAACAGAAAGATTTTTTACGTCATTTCGCCATATTACATAAGATGTAACATACATATGTATGATACATAACATGCAATATTGCATGTTATGTATCATATATATGGTACGAGAACATACACGATACATATAATTTTATGAATTCAATACTAAATATGGCGTCTATATTATTTTAATTTTTATAGGTTAGAATCACTAATATTCTTAAAATTGTTGTTAATAATAAAAGTTTTACCCTTAAGTAGTAGAAACCCCTGACAACGTAGACAACTAAACCGATTTTAGATAATTTTAGACAAAAAATTAAAATATATATATTTTTTTAAAATAATTATTTGCTATTTTTTCTCTAAAAATTGGCTTTTTATGTGGCCCATGATTTTTAAGCCTGGTAGAAAGTTTGCTTTCACAGTAAAAATGCACATCGTATAAGAATTTTGCCTGATGGATGCTACATATAAAGATATTTATATACTTTAATTATTAGGTTTATCAAAAAGACGTAAAAATGTTCACCATGTCTAAATCTATGATGAACTCCATAACAAGTAAAATTCGGAAACGCCTACTTTTATTGTTATGTACCTAGTATGTATCTGATATGTAGCATGTTATGTAGCTGATACATAACTTGAGGCGGAATTGTTAAAGTCCAAGGACTATACATAGACTATAAAAATTACATGGCTGCAACATCACATAGAACAGTGGTTATGTACCTGCTATGTTCCTGCCATGTATTTGTGTTGACTGGGTATACTGCATATTATGCAGTATAATGTATATTTTCTTTTGTATATTGCGAGGTGTATTGTGTTATTATTTTTTTAATTATCCTATAAACTAAATATAAAACGATATTTAAAATTGCACGATCAGATACTTGCATACTTTAATAATGGGTCATTCCGAACAACGTACGTAACATTTCACACGTTTTTATTATTTGGATCAATAGTTAGGTATTTTTGTGCCAAGGCCAGAAAGAACGTCTTTACTGCACTATAGTCGGTCCAATTATGCAAGATAGTCGTTTAAAATTCCCGCGATTTTTAAGCTACATCATTGGTTAAAAACTCGTACCTTTTAACATATAAAATATTGTGACATTTTTTCTCTATGACAATGATTGGCGGTCGTTAAAGCTAATAGAAGAAGAGAAAGTTACATAAAAAAATGGTTATACTTAATGTTATTTTGTATGGTATTGAAAAAGGTACTTTTTTGGTTTATTCTTCATACACTCACACTAAATTAGCATATTCTACATATTGTACAAACGTAAATTATATTGAACAAGGAAAACGTCAAATTTTTAGGTTACAATTACAACTTAAGGCCTATCCAGAGGCTCGCATAAAAACCATTACAAGATACATTACGACACATCAAGCCAATCCTGGCATCGCATTCTTAGGTACTATGCTTGTTATGCGAGTCTTTGGATAGGCCCTTTCCAGGAAAACAGTACCGACATCTGTTAAATTTTTGATACACTACGATTTATGCATAATTATGCTATTTATGCGCTCTGTGGTGTAAAACAGGCCGCGTCCCTTACTATCTTGCATAACTGGACGGAGTATAGTCCGAGCATAGATTAAGAAAGAAGTATTATTACACTATTCACAGCGCAAAAAGTTATGGAGGGTTAAACTCTTAAAAAAATTCAAAAAAGATGAAAGAAAATTCCGATTAACTTAAAAATTACTTTTATTATAGGTAAGAATCAATTCTAGCAATTTTAAAAGTAATCCCCCTAAAAACAAAAAACTTATATAGGGCTAAACTAAAATTAAGAACTAAACAAAAATTTACTTTACAACTATAATTAAAAATTTAAATCTCAAATTTGCCGCGCTTTTTAAAACCACGACGTTCACTTGTTCGCGAATGTTGCCAAGTCTAAACTTTGCTTGAGGGATATTTTATGCTTGAGATTATTCCAATAAAACAGTTGTTATCATATATTTTAGCATTTAAATAAAGAACATTGCTGTTTTTGTTTAAAAAGTTTAGTTTTCAACTGAAAAGAAATAAAATAACGGGTTTCTAATAAACTATGGCAACGCTGTACTGGTACCAGCGCAGTCATTTGATGTTTTGATTTCCGTCATTTAAAAGAAGTAAATTATTTACTTCTTTACTGCAAATATATTTTTAATAAATGTTTAAATTAGTTTTGAGTAGGCTGTTTTTAATACCAAGATTCAACTAAATAAATTAAAATTTATGAATATCAGTGATTTAAAGCTTTTAAGATGGAAAGTGCATAAAATATATTATCTGAAATTGATTAGGTTTTATACCTAGGATATTTTGGTAATAAAATAAGCATTTATATTGCAGTTTCTTGTTTCCATAGTAACCAAGTGATAATTGCACTTGTGCAAAAATTATCAGATTCATTTTGATCTGATTGGTCAAGAAACTAAAAATGCAAGGTTTTTATTGGCCTATATATTGTTTGTGAAGTAGTCTGAATTAAATAAAATTAAAATTTTTACCTGTGGCAGTTTGCGCGGAATGACCCTAATACCTCACAAATAACTTGGCAAGTGGTATAGCGATTTAGCTAGACGACGTTTGTTTTTAGGTTAAGCCCTGTATTAGTCTATAATTAAATAATAATTGGCACTTAACAAAAGAATATTAACCGAGAAAATTATAATCATAATTAAAAATATTAATTCGGCGCCCATTCAATAGGGTGTTACACGGAGAAAATAGTTTTAGCAATTATTTAATAATTACGGTAATGTAAGGTATAATAAAAAGTTAACACTTGCTGCGACTTTTTGATTATTCACCGACAAAAATCGGATCTATTGCCTGTAATTAAAATTATTGCCTGTAATTAAAATTTTCATTTGCAGTAGAACACCTAAAATTTTACTTTTTGATTATTCACCGACAAAAATCGGATCTATTGCCTGTAATTAAAATTATTGCCTGTAATTAAAATTTTCACTTGCAGTAGAACACCTAAAATTTTACTTTTTGGTTACTCGCAGACAAAAATCGGATCTATTGCCTGTAATTAAAATTTTCATTTGCAGTAGAAAACCTAAAATTTTACATTTGAAATGTCACTTATTTGCAATCAGTATTTTCAGAAAAGTGTTCATATTCCAAAAAATGTAAGGCATTGTCGCATGTCGCACTAAAAATGTGAAAGTTGGCACCGATTCCACCAAAAAATATCCCTAAATTTTGCCGATGGGGTTAGGAGCGTTACGTAATACTTGAACGTTCCCTTAATTAAAAAAAATATTTCCACGGAAATATTCTTTCCGGGGAAAGTTTGTGACCATGATACTACTACTACATTTCTTCATACTGGGGGTATTTTTTTTATTTCTTTTACTTTCCCAGGTAGCAAGGGATGTTATATTACAAGAAATTAACATCACTTCTGGGTGTATTTTTAAACTAAATCATAACATCACATAATATTGAAAAATAACATGTATTTAACATCACATTTGCAACGTAACACGTGTGACGTGACAAACATGTTATTTAATAACAAATATTTAACAACGCTGTGAATATATCGCATGTCACATATTAACGTGGCTTTCACGTGAATGTCATGTTATTTTGCTTCTCACTGACGTTCGAAGCAAAAAAATCGATATAAGATGATGTTGATAGAGTAAATTATTATAAGGAAATTGTATACACATTATACGATTTCCAATGGATAGGGGGCTCTGCCGGGCTTCCAAAGACCACGGACACGGATTAAAGGAATATATTCTTCGCTTAATCTGCAATTTCGTATTTAGAATCTATCTGTTTCAATCTGTGATTGTTTCAATTACTGATTGATTTTAAATCCGATTTTTTTATAGGGTTATAGCGTTTTTAATGGTTTTAATTTAGAAAAAGCTAATATCCTAGGATATTATTTAAATATTAAAGTAACAGTAACGGCATCCATAAGATATTAGATATGACAGGAATGTGGATTTATGATGTCACAAACACGTTATTTTCGGGATGTCATTGTGTGATGTTATTAGGGGCGGACTTAGGACATCCCCACCATGCTACATTCTTGTTAAATGAGACTACAATCTTAACATCACATGTCACATATTAACGTGGCTTTCACGTGAATGTCATGTTATTTTGCTACCTGGGTTTTTATATGAAAAAAAGGGAAAGTATTCTTTTGTTAGCAGCAGTATTTTTAAACCGTAAATTGTGGGTTTCTAAGTTAAAATAAATCTTGTTACAATTACTGTATGGCTTCGTACTTGCTCTTATAAAATATGAATAGAATTAATGAAATAAAAAATAATATAAAATAATGTCAAAATGACACAATTTGAAAAATCAAGAAAAATTCCAAGTATAGTATATTTGTATATTTTATAACTAGTAGGGAATAGACTACATTCCGCGCGAGCGAAAGTTTGTCATACAAGCCGGCAGGCGAGTATGACGGTCCCGCGAGCGCGGGATGACTATTCCATACGTGTTATTGACTATACTTTTTCTTCGACTGCAAATATAAAACACTGTATGGCTTTAAACTGCGGACAAGGTTAAAAACAATGTTTTTTGTGACTCGACATTGTAAATGCAACAAAACACATATTTTTAAATAAACCAATTAATGTTATTTAATAATTTTATCAAATCAGTACTTAAAAAAGATTTTTATTTAATTTTAGCACATATTTACAAATTATAATGCAAATTTGAAAGTTATGTCAGATTGTTGTGACATATATCAGGTTTAAATATTTAACAATAGATGGAGCAGTTTTAATTTTTTGAACTAAATTGATAAAAAACTGGTCAAATATTAAGAAAAACTAATAAACTTTATGTAATTTTAACGCAAAACTTTAAATTGCATTAAATTATTTAATATTTCATGGTAAAATAAATATATTTTTGCTACAGTTTTCTTTACTTTTATAAACAAGAGATGGCACTACATGTGCTCATTCTAACACTTGATACGGAATATTCATACCGTATCTAGAGCTAGAATGGATTCATTCTGTGTTTGAAAAGTGTGTCTATTTGCTTACATTCTAAAGCAGTCGTAGAAAAATAATTTATATGAATTAAGACTATCACCAGTGACCAAAAAGCTTATTGTGAAGAATATGGAGAAACAATGCTGATAAAAATCATAGGAATAATCTTCATGAATAAAAATGTTGAAGTATAGGACTGTATTTTTTTTTCGATTGTATTTTATGCAAAATTAATGGAGAGCCCCTAGCACAAGCAAAAGCTTATTTGGGGCTCTCCATGCTGCTGTATAATTATTCAAATAAATAAAAAAAAATCGAAGAGATATAGGTTTTAGAATTAATTTATTGTTTATTATTGATGATAATAAACCAACGAACTCATAACTCTTCTCTCTAGAATAGGCACTTCATTCGTTAAAACTGACAAAAACGTAGCCAACATATACATTTGTTTGTCTTACTCGCACATCTTTGTTCTAACAGAGACAACAATATCAGTTACTGGTAACTGTTATTGTTTAGGTCTGAATATACCTACTATTTGTTTACAAACAAACCGAGATGTTGGCGATACTTTATATTAACGGTAGGCGTATTCTAGAAAGAAGAGTTATTAGTTCGTTGTAATAAACAAGCCATGAAGATGTGTAATGCTACGCATTCCATTATATACTATTCATAGTACATGGTATGTTTCCCAAATACTTAAAATTTAACATTTTTTTAAAGATCAAAAAAAAAGAAAATTAAAAAAAAAATTTAATTTTTTTTTAATTTTCTTTTTACGAAAAACGAAAACTTGAAAAAAGTTTTAGAATTAATTGTTTATACTAATTGTTTATACTAGCATGTTGTAGTAAAAATTACCCTCTAAATTACTGTAACATTTGGTAAAGCATACACGGAAAAAAAAAATTATAGCTAGGTGCGCTATAACACACATCCCAAGCAAATTATAATCGCTTATTATATAAATACAAGGCTTTCTCTTACAATTATGGCAGTCAGTGTAAAAATTTATATGAAATACTTTAATTGTTTAGTGAATAATAAAATATAACAAATAGTATGGCATTTATAGCTTAAATAGATTTAATTATTGTCCGTGCTAATAATTTTTATAATATAATAAAAATTCTGTAAATTTATAATAGTGCCTGTAATAAATATAATCGTGTCTGTAATATATATAATCGTTTCCAATTTATTTTTAACATTATTAGTTATTGTGTCCCTTATAATCTATAGCTTAAATCACTATAATTTGCCACTGTTACCAAATATCTTATAATGTATAGCGCAGAGCCCACTAATTTCTTTCCGTGTATGACACTTATAGTATGGTATACTTTGAGTTGTTAAGTTGTATTATTGATCTAGTTTAAAGTATATTACAGTATTCAGAAAAATTAACAATCGGTAAATAATACCAAAATTTTGATTATTAATAATATAAATTCGATAAACGAAAAAGTAAAAAAATTAAAAAAAAACTTTAAAAAGCTAAAATTTTATTTTTCTCTTAAAATAGATTATACCCCCCTTGACCGCCTTACCAATTTTTACAATCCCAGCCTAGAACTTTAAATATGGAATCTATGTTTCAAATTTTAAGTCTTTAGCTGAAATTGTTCTCTAGTTATTTGGTCACAAATTTCTCAGACAGACTGACAGACAGATTTTTTGGTGGAAATCATCTTTTTTTGCATATGACTACATTTACACAGCGCTAACTACCGGGATTTATAAATCCCAACAGCAGTCGGTCTTTGTCTGTCAAGTTGTTTTAGAGAGTTTGATGAAAGGGTTATAAATCTCGGTAGTTACCGCTATGTGTAAACAGAGTACCATAAAAAGTCGAGAAACGTAAAAAAAACAATAAAATTTTTTTAACTTTTTTTAAAGAAAAAGTGATTTTTTTTAGAAAAGGGAATCAAGCATGCATATGCCCCAAATGTAAAACAGAAGATATCTCTGTCCCGAAAAAAAAAATCTACCATGGCATGCAAATTACATATTTGGGGCTGTGGCTTAGGGAGCGTTCAAGTATTACGTAACGCAAAATTTGACAATTTTTGACACCCCCCCCATGTAACGCGGCGTAACATTTTCGAGACCCCCCCCCCCCCCTATTTTTTACGTAACATTTTACAAAAAGTAAAAAACATGAAAGGAAATTTTGCTTTATGGTTTAAACCGGTTTTTAACCGGTTATTGCTTCCGTGTTTTAACCCAAAACCAGTCTGATGTAATTTCCGAAACCGGTTAACCAAAAACCGGTTATTAGCTATGGTTTTCCATCTCTAATTGTTTTTGTTTAGAGGATATTGCACAGAAAAGTGTATTTTAATAAATAAATAAATAAATAAATAAAGTACTTACCTTTCCTTGCATAATCAGTCTAATTGTGAGGGTGACATTTGGGTCATCATTTAATAATTGTTTGTCCAGGTCCATTCTGGCTTATGTATAGGGGGACAGGGCAAGGGGAAGGTAGGTGATTGGGTCCAAATCTGAAACAAAGAAAAATAAAATAAAATACCACAGCTCTCACCGAAAATTTTCAGATTTTTTTTATGATTTTATGACAATTTTAGGCATTTTATGACTTAATATTTGGACAAAAAAGCGCAAATCTTCCATTTTAAATCCTTATTCTACAGCACTTATCACTAGCCAGGGCCAGACCAAGCCAGTCAAAGCCCCGGGGAAACTTTTTTCCCGGGCTCCCTATTTTTCCATAACATAATTTAGTTACAGCACTTGTACAGGGGGTAAAAGTGACGCCCCTCCTAAAAAATGATCGTCAGTTCTTCATTAGCTAAGCGCTGCAGAGGAAATTTTTTACGAACTGACGTTTTTTTTTTATTTAATATTGTAAGTTTTACAATCAAATAAAAAAAAACTGAAGAAAGCCCAAGCGCTGCAAGCAAAAAATCGTACAATTTTCATGGTCTATTTTAATTTTAAAACAGTGTTGCAATTCAAAATTTTATAAAAATACAAGATCACAACAAAACAAAAGAAACTTCTCTCCCAGGTTGCTCTAAAGTATAAAAGTTTGAGTATTTTTATGACATTTTTTGACTTTTATGACAGTAATTTTATTTTATGACGATTTTAGGACAAATTATGATTTTATGACAAGTAGGAGGCCTGAAATACCTATGATATTTTAGATATTTTAAATAACTAAAATTATTTAAAGTTTTATACAGGGTGATCCATAACTGGCATGCCAAAATTTAAGAGGTGATTCTAGATCCAAAAATATAAAAAAAGTTCCTATAAAGGTTGGTCCGGAAATGAGCCCTAAGGGATCTAGGGCCCTTTAAAATTGTAATAAAAATAAGGTTTTTAATTAATAACTCGTGTACCGTTTAAGCTAGAGCGGCGAGCTTTTGCATGTATACTAGTATTAATAAGGGCAATAAGTTTATGTTAATTTATTTTTTTAATTTATCCAGAGGCGTGCCCAGACGGGCAAAATATATGAGGCTTAAAACATTTTTGCCCCAAACTTTTCTATGTGTATGTTTTTTGGATTTGTTGTAAAAAATATAGATTTCTAGAGTAAAAATACATATAAAATATCATATAGTGTAACACTGTAGGAGCAACCGTTATCAAAAAAAAAATGCAATTAAGAGGAAGTAACATTTTGTGCCACCAAAAACGTTACTTTTTAAAAGGCTATTACTCCTTTAATATTAAATTTAGGTGTTTTGGTGTATAATACTTTTTTGCTCAGTTTTAAATGAAGAATCACCCTGCAGCATTAAAATTATATTGGTGCTTTTTTTTGTTCCTCATTCAATACGTCATCTTCGAAGGGCCGTAGCTCCCTTAGGGCTCATTTCCGGACCAACCTTTATAGAAACTTTTTTTCATATTTTTGGATGTAGAATCACCTCTTAAATTTCGGTACGCGAGTTCTGGAACAGGCTGTATATTTTTTTCATTTTTTTATCTGTTTAATTTCTTTTTTTTTTGTAACCACCTTCAGAAAAATACAAAAAAAATTAAATAACTTTTAAAGTTTTTACATGCACTAACCTCCCAAAAACCCCTTTTGTGACCCCTACATCATCAATAAACAATCCCTGCAGACAGCGTCAGACTGGACAGGTGAGATAGTGAGAAAAATCTCACAGGGTCCTCCCACTTTTGGGGGCCCCTCATACTTTGGGACCTTTTTTTTAGTAATTAAAATTTCTGGCAGGGGTAAAAAAATAGGAGTTGATTAGCTTTTTTTTACTCGTCAAAATTTTTGGGAGGGATAAGAGGTTTTATTTCACTTGGAGGCCCTAATAGGTTACAAATCTCACTAGCCTCAGGCTGCCTAGTCCGACACTGCATGTACAGATAATAGTTCTCTAATATTTATAAAAACAAGCTCAGTATTAAACATTTTAGGTTCCAAGTTACCACAGACAGACCAATAAACATTATGGGACAAAAAAACATTTTTTAAGAAAAACAACAAGACAAAGAAACAGGACTTCTTAGTTTGACAGTAATGTTTTAAGACTTTTGTAAACAGGTATATAAAAGATTTTATCCAATACATACAGATAATAAGACAATTACCAGCTTTATTTTAAATAGATAAACTCAATAATAACCCCCACGTGGCTTTTACTTTATTGAGTGGATAATTATTTATTTTACCCACTCAACTGTCACTTGTCAAATTATTTTCTTGTAAATGTCATTAAAATTTTTAATAAAAATATGAGTTCCTAAGCTATTTATTGGATAAAACCTTGTATGGCACTCATGGGTAAACTAATATTGCCCTCTTGAAAATTAACCTGCTTGTCTGACAGGTTAATTTTCTCATGGGTAATATCTTACTTTATCCACTAGTACCATAAATAACTATTAAAAAAAAGTCAAAAAAATCAAGATTTATTTGAATTCTTATTGCCTACTTTAATAAAAAACAAACTTTGACACAAGTAGTGTTTTATTTTTATTTTGTTTTACTTATTGAATAAATTATTCAGAATAATATTCATATTGTCTTTACTTGGGTTAATTGAATATTGATAGGTTGTTTTATTACTAAACTAGGATTCTGTATTTCTATCGATAGGTTGTTAAAATTATTTAAACACCTAAATATCTCTTATTTACCAAACAAAGTGTGTGAATGCATAAATTTTAGGCTAATGAACTTTATTTTTAATTTTATTTAAATTTCACACACGTCTAATGAAAAATGTTTTCGTATTAGTACAATTTTATCGATTAAAATCACGCGCTTTTTAAGCAAATCACTTGAAAAAAAAAAAATATATATATATTTGAACTTTATAATATCAGAGAATGCTTTGGGTTTAGTAAAAAATAAAAATAAATTCAAGTTGAGGAATGTAGTGTGAATCAAATAATGCGTATAGAAGTAGGATAAATATAACAATTGAATGTGTACCCAAGCTACTCTGGGTATACATAACCGCTACTCTAAGCTTACGATGCAAAAATTTAAGGAACTACACTGAAATTCACAAAACCTTTACGATACTATAACAAAACACTCATTAACCGTATTGCACAAACACCGAAACTTACATTGAACCCACTATACTTGTAAAAAAATAAATTTCTTGTAGAGCTCAAACACTTTGATGCTCCTTTCCCACGTGCTTCAAGCTACAATGCTGCCAACGCTTGAAAAATCATTGCCAACTGAGAAGTGAAAAGCGCAAGGCGGGAGTTGCGCGCGAGATATAAATCTCGCACAGTGGTGCAAATTGCATTTTCGTCTGTTATTCATTCGTATATTCCTTTGTTATAGCCTATAAGATACAGGGTATAATATGTAGGTATTCTATAATAATTAATTGAGTAGAAGAAAAAGGACTGGTGCTTGCTTTTTCCTATAGTTTTACCTAATTGCAAAAAAAATAAAAAACAAATATATTTTTTTTTTTAATCGAGAAAAAAAGGAAAATAAGTAAAAAACTCCAAAAAAAATAAAGTCCAAACAAAACTTTCTAAAAACAAAAAATAAACATTCGAAAAAATACTTCTGCAGAAAATAATTTTTTTTTGAAAAAGCATTAATTAATTTTTTATAAATACTTTTTTATAAATTTTTTATAAAAAAAAAAAAAAACGAGAGCTGCTAATAAATTTATTTTTAAATGGGGGAACATTTTTTAGTAATAAAAAGACTTTCAAGAAATGTTTTTTTTTTTTTTTGAAAAAGTATACTTTTGTATAAATACTTTTTATTATTATTTTATTATGACTAAAAAAAGGTCCTCACCTCTGAAAAATTAAACTGAAAAATAATATTTATTAATTTTCTGTTTTGTAAGAATTTTAAATAATTTTTTAAAAACGATTTTGTTTGTTATTTTAATAAATATAATAAATAATAATTTGGCTTTTTGGCTCACAGTATTATTATTTTTTAATGTAGGGTAGCTTATGCTAGGAATGGAATGGAATGGAATGGAATTGAACGGAACCGAACGGAACGGAATGGAATGGAATGGAATAGAATGGAATGGAATGGAATGGAATGGAATGGAATGGAATGGAATGGAATGGAATGGAATGGAATGGAATGGAATGGAATGGAATGGAATGGAATGGAATGGAATGGAATGGAATGGAATGGAATGGAATGGAATGGAATGGAATGGAATGGAATGGAATGGAATGGAATGGAATGGAATGGAGGGATATCCCTCCATATCTCCGTCACTGCAAACAGACCGACAGACCAACTGACCAAGACAGACGACAGACAGACCGGCAGACAGACCGAGAGACAGACCAACAGACAGACGGACAGACGGATCACTAACAGACAGACGAACAGAATTTTTTTTGCGGATTTTATTTGCATAACATTCAAAAAATATTTTTTTTTTACTTGCACAAGACTTTCCTTGGGGACAGTAATACGTAGGAAAATACTGGGAAAAATACCATTAGCTATATAGCTTTATAGCTGAATATATCATTATAAAATTTTATATATTTTCTCATGTTTTTGAATGAGAGAAAATTTACACGTTTTCTAGGATTTAGGTAGGTAGATATATCAATTCTTTGCCAATTTAAGCTTTGAATCTTTGCACTTGATTCCATTGATATTTATTATAGGTATCAATTGAACGATAAACCCTTCTAATGATCGTATTTATCAGGATGTACCCTATAGGGTGGTCCTTAAGGAACACCTTAATATATTAATATACAGGGTGTCCAGAAATAACGTTTGAAAACTTCGGGAGCCAATTCCTCGGACGAAAATAAGAAAAAAAGTTTCTACGGACATAGGTCCGAAAATGATTATTGACGGAACTACAGCCCTCCAATGTTGGGAACCTAAAGGTTTTTATTTATTATCTCAGGAACCCTTTGAGATATAGCAATGAGGTTTTGCATGTAAACTAATCTTAATAAGGCTCATTTTCATGTACTTATTTTAACCAGGGATGTCCATACTTTTTTCTGTGTAACCTTTTTGTGATTTTATTACTGAAACATGACTTCTCAGGTCAACATACATAAAAAAAGGTCCTCTTCTTGTAATACTGTTTCCAGAAAAAATCATTTTAAGGTAACATTTCACTGTTCGAGGACGAAAAATTAAATACTAAAATGCTGAAAACCAAAATTTTAATGATGCAGGGTTATTTTATACGAAAAACTAAGAAAAAAGTTTTTATACATGTAGGTTAAAAAATCGCTTTTAAAGTTACTATGGCCCTTTAAAAATTGTGCATTTTTAGGAGACCATACCCAGACAGCACAAAGATGACTTAAAGAAGATCTTAAAGATGTCGTAGCTCGTCATTCAAGACGTCTTAAGAACGTCGGTTTCGCCGTATATGCATCTTAAAGACGTCTTAACAACGTTTTATGTTACAAAAGGTAACGTCTTTAAGACATATTTTTTAAAGACGCCTTACTGACGCCTTGCACAGGCGACTTTACAGCATTATACCCCCTCCCATTTACGTTGCTAGGTACGGTCGTATTGATATAAAAATCGTAATAAGAACTAGAATGAGAGGTAATTTGTTTGTAAAAAAAAAGATCTTAAAAAGATGTGATTTTTTTGATTTTTTTTTGAAAATTTATTTTTGATTTTTTTTTAATTTTCGTAAAAAGAAAATTAAAAAAAAAATATTTTTTTTTTATTTTTTGTTTTTCAAAAAAAGATCTTTAAAAAATGGTAAGTAATTAATTTTTTTTAATAGTTGATTGTGGTTAATTTATTTTTAGCGATGAGTATCGAAGTTAAGACGTACCGATACTTAAAAGACATCTTATAGACATCATAATCAGATATCTTTTAATCATCCCTAAAAAGAAGTCCATAAGATATCCTTTTC
>OY294046.1:5115115-5163206 GCA_958510825.1 Brachypterus glaber
AATTCCGCCTCAAGTTATGTATCAGTTACATAACATGCTACATATTAGCTACATACTAGGTACATAACAATAAAAGTAGGCGTTTCAGAATAATTAAAGTATATAAAAATCTTTATATGTAGCATCCCTCAGGTAAAATTCTTATGCGATATGCATTTTTACTGTAAAATCAAACTTTCTACCAGGCTTAAAAATCATGTGCCACATAAAAAAACAATGTTTAGAGAAAAATAGCAAATAATCATAATTAAAAAAAATATTAATTTATTATTCCATCAATCTATTTTCTAATCATCGTACAGAGTGATATTGGTAGACTGACAGTTTCGGGCTTCTGGCCCTCTTCAGTACCAAGAGTCAACTCTGCACGCTGATTAAGAAAACGTTTTTAGACTTTACTCGCAAAAGGAATATAGCCATTAGATTGATGTAGACTTGTGCGCCATCTATTTCTAGATGTAGACAACTACTCATACCTCTCCTAATCTGGAGACTTTGAATTCTACGAATTCTACGTCTAACCACCCGTTAGTGGTACTATGTGCTTGAGACACACAAGTCTTCAACTTGCTACCATTCAAAGTCTCCAGATTAGGAGAGGTATGAGTAGTTGTCTACATCTAGAAATAGATGGCGCACAAGTCTACATCAATCTAATGGCTATATTCCTTTTGCGAGTAAAGTCTAAAAACGTTTTCTTAATCAGCGTGCAGAGTTGACTCTTGGTACTGAAGAGGGCCAGAAGCCCGAAACTGTCAGTCTACCAATATCACTCTGTACGATGATTAGAAAATAGATTGATGGAATAATAAATTAATATTTTTATAATTTTGTTTAAAATAAAAAATTTCTGTCCTTAAAAAAAATATATATTTTAATTTTTTGTCTAAAATTATCTAAAATCAGTTTAGTTCAGTCTAAAAATACATGAATTTCTACTACTTAAGGGTAAAACTTTTATTATTAACAATTATTAAATAATATAGACGCCATATTTAGTATTGAATTCATAACATTTTATGTATCGTGTATTTTCCCATACCATATATATGATACATAACATGCAATATTGCATATTATGTATTATACATATGTATGTTACATCTTATGTAATATGGCACATGTAACGTAAAAAATCTTTCTATTATAGTTCATGTTATGTAACATATGTAAGAAAGATTTTTTAGGTAACATGTGCCATATTACATGAGACATATGTATATACATATGTCTCATGTAATATGGCACATGTTACCTAAAAAATCTTTCTTTAACATGTTGCATCCATATATGTGCGGACTGGGTAACTTCGATACTTATTGCTAAAAATAAATTAAACACAGTCAACTATTAAAAAAAATACCATTTTTTTAAAGATATTTCTTGAAAAACAAAAAAAAAATATTTTTTTTTAATTTTTTTAAATTTTTTTACGAAAATCGAAAAAATAAAAAAAATTCAAAAAAGAAATTTTCAAAAAAAAAAATGAAAAAAAAAAAATTACAAAACAAAAAAAAAACTAATAAATCACATTTTTTAAGATTTTTTTTTGACAAAAAAATTACCTCTGAATCTAATTCTTATTACGCTTTTTATATCAATACGACCGTACCTAGCAACGTAAATGGGAGGGGGTATTATGTTGTAGTCGCCTGTACAAGGCGTCAGTAAGGCGTCTTAAAAAAGATGTCTTAACTTTTGTAACATACGACTTCGTTAAGACGCCTTTAAGATGCATATACGGCAAAAACCGACGTTCTTAAGACGTCTTGAATGACGAGCTATGACATCTTCAAGATCTCTTTATGTCATCTTTGTGCTGACTGGGATATAAATACTAGTTCTGGTAAATTACTAGCATAATTTTTATTTACAAAAACACACATTTATCAGAATAAACGTAAAGGTCTGCCTTAGGAAAACGAAAAAAATATAATTATGTTATAAATTACAGTCTAAAATGTAATATAGCTCATTTAAACTATAAACAGTTCCCGCAGGGTTATAAAAACAAGCCGTGAAGACATTGTATGATTCGCTTTCTATAGTATACTTTTTAGTTTTATTCCTCAAGATCTTCACACCGAATGAAAAGAATCACCAATCCCATTGGTTCAAATTTGTCATGTGACAAAATACACGTGTATTTTGTCCCAATCAAATCAAGAATTCGCTTTAATCGGAATGAAAAGTTTGAGAAATAAAACGAACCAATTGAGTTTTCTCGAGGGGTAAACGCAGAGGAATTCAGGTATACAAATTGGGAGGTAATCTGGAGGAAATCTTTAAAGGTTACGAGTTAATCTGAAGGAAATCTTTAAAGAGTGTACCCTTTAAAAAAATTAATTAGTATTCGTATAAAATTCGTATATGAATCTATATGAAATGTAATTGATTTCTATATGTGAATTTTATATGTTAAAACGTTTTGTTATGAAAATTTGTTTATGTCTTTTCGAGGGGTGTTTCACCTTAGACAATACATGTACGCTTTGGCTGACACTACTTCGACATTACCTGACATTACTTAACATTACTTGACATTACATGACATTACTTGACATTACTTGACATTACTTGACATTAAATGACATTACTTGACATTACTTAACATTACTTGACATTACATGACATTACTTGACATTACTTAACATTACTTGACATTACATGACATTACTTGACATTACTTGACATTACTTGACATTACATGACATTACTTGACATTATTCGACATTACTCGACAGGACAGACATTATCTGCTAATACGCATGTGCGTAGACATTACTTACTATTTACGCTTGCGCGTAGACATTATGTGTGTGAAAATATCGCGCGAAAATATTATATTGAGTGCATAGTGGAAAATGTGTAGTGTAGTAAAATTTGTAAAATACTAAGACAAGAAAAACTATTTAAGGGGTGTTTCTACATTACATGACATTACTTGACATTACTTGACATTACATGACATTACTTGACATTATTCGACATTACTCGACAGGACAGACATTATCTGCTAATACGCATGTGCGTAGACATTACTTACTATTTAAGCTTGCGCGTAGACATTATGTGTGTGAAAATATCGCGCGAAAATATTATATTGAGTGCATAGTGGAAAATGTGTAGTGTAGTAAAATTTGTAAAATACTAAGACAAGAAAAACTATTTAAGGGGTGTTTCTACATTACATGACATTACTTGACATTACATGACATTACTTGACATTATTCGACATTACTCGACAGGACAGACATTATCTGCTAATACGCATGTGCGTAGACATTACTTACTATTTACGCTTGCGCGTAGACATTATGTGTGTGAAAATATCGCGCGAAAATATTATATTGAGTGCATAGTGGAAAAAGTGTAGTGTAGTAAAATTTGTAAAATACTAAGACAAGAAAAACTATTTAAGGGGTGTTTCTACATTACATGACATTACTTGACATTACATGACATTACTTGACATTATTCGACATTACTCGACAGGACAGACATTATCTGCTAATACGCATGAGCGTAGACATTACTTACTATTTACGCTTGCGCGTAGACATTATGTGTGTGAAAATATCGCGCGAAAATATTATATTGAGTGCATAGTGGAAAATGTGTAGTGTAGTAAAATTTGTAAAATACTAAGACAAGAAAAACTATTTAAGGGGTGTTTCTACATTACATGACATTACTTGACATTACTTGACATTACATGACATTACTTGACATTATTCGACATTACTCGACAGGACAGACATTATCTGCTAATACGCATGTGCGTAGACATTACTTACTATTTACGCTTGCGCGTAGACATTATGTGTGTGAAAATATCGCGCGAAAATATTATATTGAGTGCATAGTGGAAAATGTGTAGTGTAGTAAAATTTGTAAAATACTAAGACAAGAAAAACTATTTAAGGGGTGTTTCTACATTACATGACATTACTTGACATTACTTGACATTACATGACATTACTTGACATTATTCGACATTACTCGACAGGACAGACATTATCTGCTAATACGCATGTGCGTAGACATTACTTACTATTTACGCTTGCGCGTAGACATTATGTGTGTGAAAATATCGCGCGAAAATATTATATTGAGTGCATAGTGGAAAATGTGTAGTGTAGTAAAATTTGTAAAATACTAAGACAAGAAAAACTATTTAAGGGGTGTTTCTACCTTCAAATTTTAAAAATAATTGTTTTTCTATAATATTTTTTTAAATAGAAAGAAAAACGATATAATTGTGAAATTTTGTAGGTATGTTTATTTATATTCAACGAATACAATTTTTTTTTGAAAAAGAACAAAAAACGGTGGTCGCCATGATTCCGGCCGTTTGGATCTACTGAAAAAAAAAAGAAAGAAAACGGGATATTATTCAGTATTGAAGTCGCCATAGCCCGTACTAGAAGAATTTTTTTTGGCCAAAAAATAACAAAATAGCGGACGTTTTTGTTTGAAAATTTTTGAAAAACGTTATTTTTTGGCCAAAAATTTTTCTTCTAGTACAGGCTATAGCGACTTCAATACTGAATAATATTCAGTTTTGTTTTTTTTTTTCAGTCGATCCAAACGGCCGGAAACCACCGTTTTTTGATCTTTTTTTCAACAAAATGACCAAAAAATGGCATTTTAATTTTTGTTTTGTATTCTTTGAATATAAATAAACATACCTACACAATTTCACAATGATATCTTTTTTTCTACCTATATATAACAAAAATGTTTAAAAAAAAGATTATTTCTAAAATTTGAAGGTAGAAAGACCCCTTAAATTAATTTCTTATATCATATAATAATTATAACTATTATAATTAATAACTATTAACGAAAAATACATTTCAAAATGTTTATTTTATTGATTTGGGGTTATAGTCGTATTAAAGGTGCAAGTCGCTTGCAACTCAACTTTACACTACGATATTTTAAGAACGCTTTGATATAGAGATTTGGAATTTGGAACAAATGTTTTTTACTACTTAGAAAATCTTTGTGTAAATTAATATGACTATACATTTTTTTACCGACTTCTTTATACTTTCACAGGGCATTATTCCAATTATACCGTGCGGACCAAAAGTCAGGAGTGTAACAGAATTTTTTAATATCAAATACGTTTTCAGCGAGACTCAAAACACCTATGTACCAAATGTTATTACGTTAATTAAAAAAATATAAAAAGGGGTTATTCTACCCCCATAAGGGGGTATTAACTCTCATGACGTTACTTAAAATATATATATAAAGGGTGGTTCAACCACATTAAGGAGCGAGGTTAGAACTTTTTAGATATTAAATTGCTTTTCAGCTAGTCTCAAACCCCATAAGTACCAATTTTTATAAATATTAAACGAAAATAAACGATTTCTCTTCTTTCCCTTGGAAACCTTTAGGGTCGATTATCTTGAAAACTAAACAGACGATTTTTTTCTTGACGGATTTGGATACAGCATAACAAAATATGTAAGAAAATATTAAAATAAACTTGAGCATAAAACCCTTGTAAACTAGTGTAATTAGCGAACTACAAAGTACAAGGGTGTGGAGGCTGTAAGTCGGACCTCTAGGCCACTATGACACTTTTTGCCAGTACGAACTACAAAAGCTCGTACAAAAGTAACGTGTTTGGTAAAAAAAAACTTCAAAAGTAATGTGCTCGGTACAAAAATTTATAAATAATACTTAAAATACTTGATATTACTCGACATTACCCGACATTACTTGACATTACTCGAAATCACTTGACATTACTCGACATTACTTGACATTACTTGACATTACGTGACATTACTTGACATTACGTGACATTACCTGACATTACCTGACATTGCCTGACATTACTTGACATTACTCGACATTACTTGACATTACTGACAATATTTGGCATTTTTGACAATACATGTACAAAATTTTGGCGGTGAGACACCCCTCGTGTCTTTTATACGCTTTTTTACGAAATTAGATAGTATGTTTTTATACGAAAGTTTATATATTATTTCTATATGTTTTTATACGAATTTTCATATAAGTTAGATGGTTGCGTTTTAATATGAAAATACGTATATGTCTTTTACACGTTTTTTTTTACTAAATTACATAGTATTTTCTTACACGAAATTTCATATATGATTTCTATATGTTTTTTTACGAATTTTCATATAAGATAAAGCAGATTCATGTTGACTTAATTACAGTTTTAAGGGGAAAATGCATATTCTATAGGTGGCGACCGCTAGCCACATGGTATTTCCTACCACTAACAAAACTTTTTAATTATATATAAAGTCGCGTTCTTGGAATACTGTGGTTATAACTACTAGTCAGCTAATTCTATACACATTATCGAATTGGTATGGATCAAGATATCTGGAGGCTTTGGGTTTCTCCACTTCCGGTTTCCTCACTTCCGCTGTCCTCGTTGTTAAAAATGGATTTATGTGAGGGTTTGTATCTAGGGGCGTCAATTTTTTCGTTATTTTTTTGATATCTCTTTGCGTTTTCAATATACAAGCAAAAATGTGTGTGTTTTTAAAACCATTTATCCACGTATATGTTAAACATATATAAATCGCATATGAAATTTCGTATAAATTCATTCAGTAAACGTATACGTTTTTTATACGAATCTATAGTTGAAATTTCGTATATGAAATATGCATATATGAAATTTCAACTAGACTCGTATAAAAACCGTAACTGAAATTTGGTATAAATTCATTCAGAAAACGTATACGAAATTTCGCACAAATGTGTTTCAATTCCGTACCAAAACGTATACGTTTTTTATACGAATCTAGTTGAAATTTCGTATACATATATGAAATTTCAAATAGACTCGTATAAAAAACGTATACGAATTTCTATACGAATCCTAATTAATTTTTTTAGGGGGTAGGTGCTTAATCTTAATTATCTATAGATTATTATTTGGCCCGCCTATCTTACTATTTAGGTTTTGGGACTGTGAAGAGTAATAATATGACAGTATAATAATTACAGCTAATTTAATTTAGGGAAGCCACAGTTTTGCCGATATAAAATGTGTCATAATTTTACGGAGGGTTTTTAAAACGTACATTAAAAAGAAAATTTATGAGATTCTCTACGATAAAAGTAAACGAGAGGATTAAAAGCCTGTTTGTTAAATGGATATATTATAGCGTCTTTAAAATCGCTTCGAGCTTTTTTAAATGGTTTATAATTTCAATTAAAAACAGCTAAAAGGGGATTCTTGTGACAATATATCGAGGGGTAGAATCTATAATTTATTTCAGGCGTATATATATTTACAGTATTATTAATTTGAGCGATTTCGCCTCAATGATTATTTATATGGATAAACAATCTAAAACAGAAAATAAAATTAAAATGTTCTTATCAAGCGCACCTATTTCTAGATGCGATGGTAATTATAATGGTATACCATCGCAATACCACGCAATACCTTAAGGTATTGCGTTTAAAGTAATACTTATCTGCTATATCTTCTTTACCTAAAAAATATTATCATACCTTACCAAAGTTTAAAAATTTTGACTAAATAAAGAATTTTTAATAAAATTCTTGATAAATCGTTAAAATAATTAAAAAACAACGAAAAACTGAATAAAAGTTAACTTCTAACGTTTCGGGATCTAATCTGATCCCGTTTTCAAAGAATATTATTGGTTTTTGAAAGAATTTGTGCAATATTTGGCTTTATCATTCAAAATATGTAATTTCGAGGTAATTGAAACAAAGACACCCGTAACAATAAAAAGGTGTAGAGAACTTAATTTGAAAAGGCGTTTTTGTTGAAAACGTGTAGAGAAGTTAATTTGGAAATAGTTATTTATGGTACTAGTGGGTAAAGTAAGATAATGCCCATGAGAAAATTAACCTAGCGAGGCGTCAGCCAAGCAGGTTAATTTTCGAGAGGGCAATATCGGTTTACCCATGAGTGTCATACAAGGTTTTATCCAATAAATAGCTTAGGAATTTATATTTTTATTAAAAATTTTAATGTCATTTACAAGAAAATAATTTGACAATGACAGTTGAGTGGGTAAAATAAATAATTATCCACTCAATAAAGTAAAAGCCACGCGGGGGTTATTATTGAGTTTATCTATTTAAAATAAAGCTGGTAATTGTATTATTATCTGTATGTATTGGATAAAAACTTTTTTTTAATTACCTCGATATGACATATTTTGACATTTGTCATACTTTGATTGATAAAGCCAAATATTGCACAAATTCTTTCAAAAACTAATAATTTTCTTTGAAAACGGGATCAGATTAGATCCCGAAACGTTAGAAGTTAACTTTTATTCAGTTTTTCGTTTATTTTTTAATTATTTTAACAATTTATCAAGAATTTTATTAAAAATGCTTTATTTAAGCAAAATTTTTAAACTTTGGTAAGCTATTGACTAATAATATTTTTTAGGTAAAGAAGATATAGCAGATAAGTATTACTTTAAACGAAATACCTTACCATCGCATCTAGAAATAGGTGCGCTGGATAAGAACATTTTAATTTTATTTTCTGTTTTAGATTGTTTATCCATATAAATAATCATTGAGGCGAAATGGCTCAAATAAATAATACTGTAAATTCGAGGGGTGTCTCGCCGCACAAAAATACAAGTTTTGTCAAAAATCCTTGCTGGAAATCGATGTTTTCAACAAAAATCGTCACAAAAAAGCAAAATAATTGAAATACCAAGCCATTTTTTATTTGCATTAATTATTGATTTTTTTTACTTTCACATAATACCGGGGCAAAATTGCATGTATGGTTTTTATATGGGTTGGTTACCACATCGTTAATAGTAGTTTTCGTAACGAGTAAGCTACTTTAGTCCTTAGTGCACGAGAATGAAGTTTTTTGGACGACGCGAAGCGAAGTCAAAAAATTATTCAAGTGCACTAAGTCGCAAACGAGTTGGGAACAACATTTTTCGTTCGATCTACAGTCTAGACTCTTTAAAAATGTATATTTTAAAGAATTACCTGTGTTTAATTCTGACATTTCAAAATTTTATAAACGTCAAATGACTTTTGTCAAAATGAAAGCTATGTGTACTCGTTTGGATAAATGAGTGTGCATAGTTGTCATTTCATTCAAATATGCACTGTGTACTCGTGCGATAGAAATATATCCTAACGAGGATATATAGTGAACATGCATTTTTCTTTATTTCTTGTACACTACGTACGAAAAAAAAAAAATTACCACTATGGCACCTATGTTATTTTAAAATGAAAGCATACCACATACTCAAAAAAATTTTGGTAAATTTTTTATACCTGTATTGAAAGTTATTAACCGAGTTATTAACCCATACATGTATATAATTTTCTTATTTCTTTCTTTTTTGGAAACATATAATTTTGGCAGCATTATTTTCTGCATACTATATTCTGCATGTATGTGAATAAAAAATTGAACAAATAAAATATTCTCAAATTAATGAGATTTATTTATATCCATCAAACGCTGCCACTAACAAAGTTTACACAATTTCCGGTGGATCCGGAAAAACTAGGCGCGATACGAATCATGAAAAATTGGAAACTTTCAGTTCAACTAAGTCGGTTGTAGGCAGGGCCGGATTTAGGAATCTATAGCCCTGATAACACACTTCATCCTAAGAAGGTTTTTTAATCGTTCCCTTGAAAAGGTTCTTAGCATAATGCTGTAAACATGCTAAACATGTCCTTAAAAGGTGCACTGCTGTAGTAGCATAAGTGCTTCTATTCTAAACATTCTTTGCATGATTAGAGTATTTTGCTAAGAATATTCCCAATACATATTCTTAAAATATTCTAATAGGAATATTTTTAGAATAATGCTATAGTGCACATGCTAAGCATGATTAGAGTATTTTGCTAAGAATATTCTTAAATACATATTCTTAAAATATTCTAATGGGAATGTTTTTAGAATAGTAATATGGCGTTATATTATTTTAATTTTATTAGGTTAGAAATACAAATATTCTTCAAATTGTAGTTAATAACATAAGTTTTACCGTAGTAGTAGTAGAAATGGATGTATTTTTAGACAAAGTCATTATTATATAGTTTTAGACAAAAAATTAAAATTATTATTTTTTGAAATGATAATTATTTGCTATTTTTTTCTCTAAACATTGGATTTTTGTGTGGCGCATGATTTTTATGTTTGGTACAAAGTTTACTTTCACAGTAAAACTGCATATCCCATATGAATCTTACCTGATGGATGCTATATCTAAAGATTTTTATATACTTTAATTATTAGGTTTATCACAAAGATGTAAAAATTTTCGCCACATTAATGCAGAATTCTGAAACGCCTACCTACTTTGTTTGCGCATGCGCAATATTCAATATTATTAGTTAAATGCATCAAATTAGAATATTTTTAGAAGCATGCTAAGAATATTCTTAAAAGTACATGTACCTACTTCTAAGAATATTCTTAACATGTTTCTTAAAACATTCTTATTTGATGCAGAGGCTTTTAAGAATCTTCTTAGGAACTCCCAGCACGATTAAAACGGTATCCTTTGTATTTCTTTAATCGTTCTTAGAATATCCTGAGCAAAATATACATGCTTCTAAGAAGCATGCTGTCCTTCCGGCTATTTATTTTAAGAATATTCTTAGAAGGTTTTTGTGCTATCAGGGAGATAGTATACTGGTGAAATTACTGTATAGCAATGGTCAAATGCCGAACAAGAATGGTCAAAAATCCGAATGAAAATTATTAAAATGGGAAACAAAAATGTTTAAAATAAAAAAATATTTAAGTTCCTTATATGGAATATTACGTACATTTACATGTAATATTCCCCAAATATTATAAAATTACAAGTTAAATCTCGTAAATTTTACATGCACCTGCTTTTCAACATATTGTCTCTGATTTATCATGTATATTTACACATTTTTTGTGGTGTACACTAAGGCCACATGCGAAATTACGAATTTCAGGCCTAAGGAAGGGTATCGTTTTAAATAGGAGTTTTGGGCTAAATAAAAAAATATGTTTTTGTATAAAAAAGTGCAAAATGATAAAAAAAAATATAAAAAACTGTGTTTTGTTAATAAAAAGCAAAATGAAAAAAAAAAACTGAGGAATTATTTGTTATCGTAAACCCGACAACATCGCATTATTCTTGCGCTAATGATACTGAAAAAAGCAATATTTGTTGTTTATTTACAAAACCAACATAAATACGTTTAGCTAGAATGTATAATAAAAACACTGTACAATATTAATTAAATATATTTAATTTTAAATAAATATATTTAATTAATATTAAAAGTTAAAAGTCTATGTGTAACTTTTTCATAATCTAGTTTTAAATCATAACATGGAAATAAACTAATTTAACATGTTGAAAGCCACATTAAATTACTTGTCTTGGGTAACACT
Organism: Brachypterus glaber; assembly: GCA_958510825.1. Classification (NCBI taxonomy): domain Eukaryota; kingdom Metazoa; phylum Arthropoda; class Insecta; order Coleoptera; family Kateretidae; genus Brachypterus; species Brachypterus glaber. The sequence goes on from OY294046.1 coordinate 5,126,544, forward strand.
GTGCCATGGAACTAGATGCTTTGGGTTATCGTTGAAGCTAATGGTTTGCTTACAATGTTATTGTAGTATAAATACCTCGAAAATAACTGCATAATCGTACTGAAGCCTAAGAAACTAGTTACATGTCCAGCCTAATTACACATTGAATTACAGTATATTAAATCCGTAAAAACTAATAAAACACAACAAAATATTTTAATATTATAGTCAAGAGCAGTGAACACAACACAGACCCACTTTGGCCCCACTGTAGTAGTTAATGTGCAAAGTTATTTTTATTTTTACGAGATGACATTTGACACTTGAAGTTTCGTGCAATGTTGCCAAATCGTACATTGACATATGTGAAAATTCTTAATTAAAATAATTAATTAAAGTATGTTCCGGGATGTAAAAAGGGCTGAAATTTTGGCTAAGTATTTATTTTTTTTGTATCTAAAAAGTCTTATCGTTGCAGGCAATTTAGCCCAAAATGCGATACCCTCCTTTAATAATATTAAATATGAAAAACGTAAGAAGCCGAGCAAAAAAATTTACTTACAAGTCTTTTTATTTTAATTTTAAAATAGTTTTACAATTTTAAATTTTACAACCAAAAAAAAAAACTGGAACAACGTGGGCCTGAAATAGCCAAAATAGAAAAAATGGCCATGTGAGGTCTTTGTCTTTTTGTCCGTCCGCCACTGTCTAAAACAAACAAAACCTGTTTTTGACGTTCTGTTCACTTAGACTAAAAGGCTTTCGGGCCGAAAATTTTGTGTAGTTGGAAAAATACCCTTTCGAGACGAGTTCGACAGCAGTATAAATAATGATGAAGGTTTTTTTTTTATAAACGAATACGTTGATATATCAATTAAAAAGCTGAAACAAATAACCTTTCTAGATGGGTGTTAGTATTTTAAATTTCAAAATTTTTGAAAAAAAAATAATTTTTTACCAAAAGAATTTTTTACTAAAAGATTTTTTTTTTTTGAAAATTTTTCTTTGGAAAAAAAATTGAAAACTTTTTTTTTCAAAGAGAAAATTTCAAAAAAAAAAAAATTCAAAAAAAATTCAAAAATATATATATTTTTTTAATTCAAAAAATGAAAATTATTTATAAATATATATAAAAAAAACTTAAAAAAAATATATTTTTTAAAATTTATTATTTTCAAAAAACGAAAAATTTAAATAGTTTTTTTTTTAATTTGGCGAAGGCGTAAGTGAAGCGGATACTCCCTATTAATTTGATTCGAAAGTTAATTAAAGCCGGTGGCTCCCTCTACTACTAGCCCACACAAGTCCTGGACTTAGGGGATGCTTAATTAAGTAGAATAGTACGAGGTTAACAAAAATGTAATGTAATGTAATTCTTTTAAAAGTTTAACCCCCCATAAATTTTTGTTTTTAGGGGGATTACTTTTAAAAACAATAGGGATCTCCCCGTCATAGAAATGTATTTTTCCTAAAACTTTCAAGTGGATCGGATTATTCGTTCTTGAGTTATCGGGCCCGCGGACGGATGGACAGACGGACGGATAGACGGACTTTTTAAAGTGTCTTATTTTTTCATGTAACGCGTCCAAGAATTTTTTGTCTAGGGTGTTTTTTGATGATTTTGGGAAATTCGAAAATAATAATTACGAAAAAAATAAAAAAATAAATTGAAAAAATAGTTATTTATATACCAGGGGACTAAACTGGGTGTTTTAGTCCCGCTGCATTAGTGTTTCCTGAGCGAGCGTAGCGAGCGAGGGAAACAGAAATGCAAGGGACTAAAACAGCCAAGTTTAGTCCTGAGGTATATACACTATTTTTCGCAGGACCAAACATAATTTAGGTAGGTAGATAAAATTAAAATTAAAAAGCACGCGTCTAAAATCGGTTGTTTTATTTTCGTAATTTAATCAAGATGCCTGTAAATTGCGAAAAGTCAGTTTCATGGCTATCGCGATTTCAATTGTTTTTTAATATGGTTGACACAAACGTCAAAAAAATGGACGAAGATGATAAATTTTAAGTTATGTATAAATTGTTATTTTTAAAGGTTTTCTTTGTTAAAATCAAATAAATTGGTTTGAATCGCTAATTTATTACAAAACACCACCAAACCTAATTTTTGAACCAGCAAAGCACACAGTAAGTGTTCCCTAGTTAGAAAAACGGCAAGTTTAGTCCCGAAAATGAAAGCGTAAAATTAGGTTTTAGTCTTGGTAATGCAAAAAAAATATTTTCGACCCAGATTAGTGTATTAAGTTTAACATACAATTATTATTTTTAAATTTTATTCAGAAACTTATACATTATAAAGATATTCAAAGTGTCATTTATCTTTGAACGTCGCGACGCGTCGCCTGCTTTAAAAAGTACAGAAGAAAAATATCATGTCAAAGGTAAACATAAAAATGTTTAAAGAAGATATAAAATGCATAGAATTTTTAATAAAAAGTTTGTTTTTTGGTCGTTTACCATACTTAGATATCGTACAAAAATTAAACAAGTCAGTCTTGCTTTCCCATTTTGAAAATTTTCAAAATTTTGATAAAGCTTTGTATTTATTTTTGACTGGTCAGTAATTTTATTGCCTTCGCCAAAATTGTAAATACAGGGTGATCCATAACTGGCATGCCAAAATTTAAGAGGTGATTCTAGATCCAAAAATATAAAAAAGTTCCTATAAAGGTAGGATCGGAAATGAGCCCTAAGGGATCTAGGGCCCTTTAAAATTGTAATAAAAATAAGGTTTTTAATTAATAACTCGGGTACCGTTTAAGCTAGAGCGGCGAGCTTTTGCATGTATACTAGTATTAATAAGGGCAATAAGTTTATGTTAATTTATTTTTTTAATTTATCCAGAGGAGTGCCCAGACGGACAAAATATATGAGGCTTAAAACATTTTTGCCCCAAACTTTTCTATGTGTATGTTTTTTGGATTTGTTGTAAAAAATATAGATTTCTAGAGTAAAAATAAATATAAAATATCATATAGTGTAACACTGTAGGAGCAACCGTTGTCAAAAAAAAATGCAATTAAGAGGAAGTAACATTTTGTGCCACCAAAAACGTTACTTTTTAAAAGGCTATTACTCCTTTAATATTAAATTTAGGTGTTTTGGTGTATAATACTTTTTTGCTCAGTTTTAAATGAAGAATCACCCTGCAGCATTAAAATTTTATTGGTGCTTTTTTTTGTTCCCCATTCAATACGTCATCTTCGAAGGGCCGTAGCTCCCTTAGGGCTCATTTCCGGACCAACCTTTATAGAAACTTTTTTTCATATTTTTGGATGTAGAATCACCTCTTAAATTTCGGTACGCGAGTTCTGGAACAGGCTGTATTTTAACAACATTCAATTTTATGAAACTTTATTGACCGCTCTTTATGTATTATGTATTATGCGAGCCTCTGGTCCAAAATGATAAAAATTTTCGTTACGTAATACTTGAACGTTCCCTATGCTAAAAGCTGAATTTATTATTTTTAAATTTTATCATGAAACTTATATAGGTATTATAAAGATATTAGAAACAAGACGTGAAGATATGTAATGCTACGCATTCCATTATATACTATTCAGAGTATATGGTATATTGCGTTTTCCCAAATACATATTTTTTTATCACAAAAAAATTAACTTTTTTATTTTTTTTGTTGAAAAAACAAAAATTTAAAAAAATGTGTTTCAAAAAAAAATGAGAAATGAAAAACTTTAGATTTTTTTTTAAAATGATAGTTTCTTTTTTTTCAACCCTCTATAACTTTTTTTTTTTTTGGGTTATTACTTTCAAAAACAATAGGGTTCTTCGGATTATTCGTTCTTGAGTTACGTGGCCACAAAAAACGTGACATCGGAAGGACCGACAGACAGACGGAAAATTTTAAAGTTTCTTAATTTTTCATGAAACACATTTGTATTCAAGATTTTTTGTCTAGGGCGTGTTTTGGCGATTTTGGGGAATTCGAAACTACCTACCGTATACTGCATTAATAGGTAGAGTTAACTGGGCCACAGGGTTGATTGGTCCACCTGGATTTTATTAACTTTTAAATACTAGTGATATTTAGTTAGTAGTATTGTTTAAAGTATTATGACGGACCGTGTTGTCCACGTGTAAGTTGTAGTAAAGAAAGTTAATTTTTTTCGATGAAAAGTGGGTATTTACCTTAACTTTTATTTTTTAATTAATACTTTTTTATTAATAGAAGGATCTAGACTAATATTTTAACTAACATACTTAGTATTTTCTTAATTATTCTGCATAATTTCCGCCTTCTAATATCTTATTAAGTAATAAAATTTTATGATTTTATTCAGTGGTGTCACTCAGGGTTAACTGGTTCGGGGTTAACTGGACCACTTATGTCAATATTAATTCGTTCGGGGTTAACTGGGCCATTTAACCCCGGACCAGTTAACCCTCAGATATCTAATATTTAACACATTATGTTGTCTATTTTTATGTTAGAATTAAATTTTATTTGAATTCAAATCGTTTTTATTCACAATAATTGCAATACAATACATTTTTGTTAGTGGACCAGTTAACCCTGAGTAGTGGTCCAGTTAACCCTGCCCTATGGGGTTAACTGGTCCAGCGGGGTTAACTGGTTTATCGTTAATAACTTTTTTTTATATAAATAATATTTGTCTGAAGTATTAATATGTTCTAACTATAGTATTAATCTACATTTAGCTATAGAAAATATTTGAAAATTGTTTACAGGTTTTTCAAAAACTCGATATGAAAAAAGCGGCTCAGTTAACCCCGACTTCCCCCCTACTATTCTAGCACATAGCGCTATGAATAGTATAACATAATATTATGTAGGCACTTATATATCTTTTATTAACACGAAATGCATGCACAGAGAATTTAGAAATATTAATATCTATGAAGGACACGAACTTACTTCACAAATATATATCTATCACACAAAAATGTTCGAAAAGGATTTAAAATGTTTAGAATTTCTAATGAAAATTTGTTTCTTTTTTGGCATTTTACCATGTTTTAGCAAAAAACAAAATACTTTATATTCAGCAATATTTAATTTTTTATGGATATTCTTTTGCAATCTATTTAAAATACTTTTGGTATGGATTAAAATACTTGAAATCAACGAAATAAATGAAAAATTGAATAAAGTGGACCAATTTCTCTTTGTTTTGATAGAAATATGCGATATTTTACTAATATTCTTTTTGTTTTATGATGTAGTTTTAAAAAAGGGAAAATGGATTATTTTGATTACCAAAGTTTTATATATTGAGAAATTTTTTATTTTTAAGCATAAGCCTTTTATTATTCGAAAAAAGTTTATGATTCTTCACTTGTTTCTATGGTTAAACTATATCAGCACGATTGACTTCAAACAGTTAAATCTAAAAAATTATATCTTACTTAAAGTAAATATAATAATAAGTCACACACTGAGTGACTTAATATGCACATTTTTGTTGTATTTTAAAGCTAAATACGAAAATTTAAATGAGCATTTTAAAAATATCATTCACTGTTATTATACCAAAAACGAAAATGAAATAATTGAAGAACTTCGAAAAATTGGAATATTGTATCGAAAACTTAATAGTGCTGTCAAAAAATTTGATGAATATTTTGGTAAATATTTTGGAGTTTTATTTTTATTGGTTATATTACGAATTATATTTTATATCAACAACGTACATATTTATATTGATCCTTACAATACTTGGTATTCACTGAACTTCGTGCATTTTGTTGTAAGTAGTTTTTTCTTTAATCAACACGTTTAGTAGGGGAAGTCAGGGATAACTGGGTCACACGGTTAACTGGTCCACCTGGATTTTATCAACTTTTTTTATTAGTATTGGCGCCTTGGGGCAAATTCTAGTCATATTTAGTTAGTAGTATTGTTTAAAGTATTATGACGGAACGTGTTGTCCACGTGTAATTTGTAGTAAAGAAAGTTAATTTTTTTCAATGAAAAGTGGGTATTTACCTTAACTTTTATTTTTGAATTAATACTTTTTTAGATTTTAAGCTTTCACGGCCATTAAGATATAAAGAACTTTCACTTTCGGGTTTAGACCGTGTTAATGGATTTTCACTTTCCGACGTTTCGTCTCTTACTACTAGAGACATCTTCAGGGATTAATCTGAAACTAAGTTTCGAATCAACTTGTGTCACTATTTATGACGAGTTGTGTTTATTCACCCGTGACGAGGTTTTTCCTATCAAAGACTTCCAGACCAGTGGTAACCAGTGTCCCGATTGATATTGTTAGGATGCTTGATGATTTCTATCGATTCCCGTATCTTCCTTGGCATTTTTCTGTTTTCGGTTAATATTTGTTTTGTTTCAGACAAATTGATTTTATGACCTGTTTCATGTACATGTTCGGCTACTGCCGATAAGGAAATTTGTTTCTTTCTTATATTGCGCTCATGCTCTTGAAGTCTTGTAGAAATTTTTCTCTTAGTTTCACCTATGTAAACCGTACCACAGGAGCAGGGTATTTTATATACGCCTTCTGAACTCAGGGGTATTTTGTCTTTTGTTGAAGTCAAACATTGACCTAATTTTTGGTTGGACCGAAAAACGCTCGGTAGTTAATTCTTGTTCATAGGGCTTTTATGATTTCAGACAAGAATTCCCTAGACACAGAACTCCTTAAACTAACCAAAGCCTTGACCATGAACGGTTATACCAAAAAAGACATTAATAAGACCATATACAAATACAGAAATCCCAGACCCAAACAACAGGACAATAGTGACAATGACAGACAGACACAAGTTATACTTCCCTATGTAAGCGGTATCACGGATAAAATAGGTAAACTTTTGAAGAAGTCAAATATTAAGCCTATATTTCGGTCCAACCAAAATTAGGTCAATGTTTGACTTCAACAAAAGACAAAATACCCCTGAGTTCAGAAGGCGTATATAAAATACCCTGCTCCTGTGGTACGGTTTACATAGGTGAAACTAAGAGAAAAATTTCTACAAGACTTCAAGAGCATGAGCGCAATATAAGAAAGAAACAAATTTCCTTATCGGCAGTAGCCGAACATGTACATGAAACAGGTCATAAAATCAATTTGTCTGAAACAAAACAAATATTAACAGAAAACAGAAAAATGCCAAGGAAGATACGGGAATCCATAGAAATCATCAAGCATCCTAACAATATCAATCGGGACACTGGTTACCACTGGTCTGGAAGTCTTTGATAGGAAAAACCTCGTCACGGGTGAATAACCACAACTCGTCATAAATAGTGACACAAGTTGATTCGAAACTTAGTTTCAGATTAATCCCTGAAGATGTCTCTAGTAGTAAGAGACGAAACGTCGGAAAGTGAAAATCCATTAACACGGTCTAAACCCGAAAGTGAAAGTTCTTTATAATACTTTTTTATTAATAGGAGTATCTAGACTAGTATTTTACCTAATATACTGAGTATTTTATTAATTATTCTGCCTAATTTCCGCCTTCTAATATCTTATTAAGTAATAAAATTGTATAATTTTATTCAGTGGTGTCACTCAGGGTTAACTGGTTCGGGGCTAACTGGACCACTTATGTCAATATTAATTAGTTCGGGGTTAACTGGGCCATTTAACCCCGGACCAGTTAACCCTCAGATTTATCTAATATTTAACATATTATGTTGTCTATTTTTATGTTAGAATTAAATTTTATTTGATTTCAAATCGTTTTTATTCACAATAATTACAATACAATACATTTTTGTTAGTGGACCAGTTAACCCTGAGTAGTGGTCCAGTTAACCCTGCCCTATGGGGTTAACTGGTCCAGAGGGGTCAACTGGTTTATCGTTAATAACTTTTTTTATATAAATAATATTTGTCTGAAGTATTAATATGTTCTAACTATAGTAATAATCTACCTTTTGCTATAGAAAATATTTGAAAATTGTTTAAAGGTTTTTCAAAAACTCGATATGAAAAAAAGCGAACCAGTTAACCCCGACTTCCCCTACTCATGACGCACTGGTGCGTCAACGCTTTATTTTTAGAGTGATGCGACGTACCCATGCTTCATATTTACTGGTAATTTGTTGCGAAGATGTCGGGACTGTGGTAGCATGATCGAAAAGTTCAGTTTTACATAAAATTTGCGTAGTCTGCGATCTGAATATGGGTTAGCACTGAAGGTGTTAACAACCAGGGCCGCAGCTAAGAAGATTTCAAGGGAGGAAAAGGTCAAAAATCACAACTTTGGCAGACTAAAATTACAACTTTTTTCCCTCGACAAAAAATTTAATGACTTAAAAAACAGTTCCACTGTGTTGAGTTTGGGGGGGGACTAAAAACATGTTAGGCTTAAAACAGTTTAAATATTACCTTCTGGTGAAATTATTTTTATAACTTTTTTATTTGTATCTCACAAAAGTTGAAAATTTCCAGAAGAAGTTGTAAATTTCATGAAAAAGAACTAAAAATACAAAAGTTGGTAATGGTTTTTCAACCTAATTATCATGACTCGGCGAATTTCCAGTACTGGCTAGAAAATATACATTTTTAAAGAGTCTAGACTGTAGATCGAACAAAAAATGTTGTTCGCAACTCGTTTGCGACAAGTCCTTAGTGCACTTGATAGATATTTTGACTTCGCTTCGCGTCGTCAAAAAAACTAATGACTAAAGTCGCTTACTCGTTACGAAAACTACTATTTAATAATTAAAAAATAAAAGTTATTAACTTTAGACCTTCTGGTTAAGTTATTTAGGTATATTTTTTCTAGATTTGAAAATCCCAAATTTTAAAAACCCACGAAATTTACAACTTTTTCGATTTCAAGATGGGTGGAGGAAGGCTTCCCCCATCCCACCCATAGTTACGGAAATAAAAATTTAAGCAAAATAAAATAAAAGCAAGTCCAATTAATTATAACTAATTGCTTTTCTAACGGTACTCGGTAGCTCAGATGGCAGAGCGCAAGACCAGAAATCGTGGAACTTTGGTTCGAATCCAGACTGAGACTTTTTTTCCAATTTTCTTTTGTGTCCGATATTCCACTAATATTTGCTTTCGAAATAATTTTAGATTCATGTATCAGTAATAATTTTATTGTGCAATGGTGTAGTAAAAGAAGGAGAAAGATCAGTCAGATTATGTCACAAGTTTGAAGGGCACATTCAAAATAAAATATGGGTACGAAAAGAACTGTTGGTACTAAATAATAAATTAACGTTTTTCGCCCCCGTATTTACCATGTCGGGTTATTTTAATATCAAGAAAAGAACACTGGTACACATTTTTGAGATCGTAACTACTTATTATATTGTTTGCATGCAAATCGGAAGAAAATTGTAGGTTACCCTAAAACACTTTTCCTAAAAATATTCTTAGAACGTTCTATGGTCTGTTTTTTCAAGCAAGATAGTAAATAAAAAATCGCACAGCAAATATTTTTACAACAGGTTCGAATAGTACATGTTTGTGTATAGAATATAGTTATGTTTTATAAAATAAACTACGCAGTATATTCGCACATCCAATATTCGAATCTGTTTTGAATATATTCACTGTGCGATTTTTAATTTACTATCTTGCTTGATGAAACAGATCAAAGGAAGAAAGAATATTTCTAGAAAAATTCTTACACGGAGAGAAGCAAATAGTTATATTAAAAAAAAATAGTTACTTTAACTATTTTGGGACAAATATTTTTATCCAATACATACAGATAATAAGACAATTACCAGATTTATTTTAAATAGATAAACTCAATAATAACCCCCGCGTGGCTTTTACTTTATTGAGTGGATAATTATTTATTTTACCCACTCAACTGTCACTTGTCAAATTATTTTCTTGTAAATGTCATTAAAATTTTTAATAAAAATATGAATTTCTAAGCTATTTATTGGATAAAACCTTGTATGGCACTCATGGGTAAACCGATATTGCCATCTCGAAAATTAACCTCATGCGCAATATCTTACTTTACCCACTAGTACTATAAATAACTAATTAGTTGGGAAAATATAGTTATCAACTATCTTAACTATTAGTTAATCTGACTATTTTTTAGTTAATGTAACTATTTTTTTAATTAATGTAATGAAAAAATATTAACATGGACTAAAAAAAATCGCTACATTAACTACTTTTTGGCAACTAAAAAATAGTTGTCCTTTCAGATTAATCCCTGAAGATGTCTCTAGTAGTAAGAGACGAAACGTCGGAAAGTGAAAATCCATTAACACGGTCTAAACCCGAAAGTGAAAGTTCTTTATATCTTAATGGCCGTGAAAGCTTAAAATCTAAAATAGTTGTCCTCAATTAATAATTTGACTATTTACTTTCCTCCAGGTTTTCCTCCATTTTCTCCTTTGTGCTATCATTGAATTTACTTTTGTAATATATTGCTCAATAAATAATAAAATAAAAAAAAAATTTTATTTACATAATTTGATTTAGAGTATTCCAAAACTGATGCTTGTGGTATTAAAAAAAATATTTACATGTAAATTCATTGGTTGTGGTAAATAAATGCGTCATATTTTTTAACTGAACTAGTTAGAAGTGATCTATTTTTTACAGTAAAAACATAAGTTCATTGTTGTACGCCTTAAAAAAAAGTTAGTTAGCAAAACCACCACTGGCGGCAGCACTCTTTGACTTTGATGACAGCCATACTTCAAACTTGTTTGTTTATTATATAAACAGGTGGTTGACTCGATATTCTGTGCAAAAACCTTGTGTGAAATTGATTAAAAATGATTGAGGAAGAATATATGGTTTATACACCTACAAATCTCTCCGAAATTGCAAATGCTACATTAGACAAGTTACCATCGAAATCGCGAAAAGTGTACGATTTAACCTACGAAAAAAATTATAAATTAGCTAAGGAAGGTTTAAGTTTATTTCAAAAGGGCCTATGTTAATAAAAAAACGTACTTTATTACTGAATAAATTAAATTCAAAAATTAAATATAAAGAAAAATATATAGGATGCTTGAAAAAAAAATAGTATGTTTCACTCAGAGGTAAAGTACTTTTTTACTCGATTGTAGTTTTCGGACTCCGCTTCGCATAGTCCGTAAAGTCTGTTATGTCGACGCTGTTATTGCAACATATTGGACCATGAAATAAACAAAATGATTTATTTTATATTATTCACAGCGCCTGTGCTAAAATATTATACGGTGGTTTTAAATTTTCAAAAAAATTCAAAAATCGTCCTAGACAAAAAATTCTGGGATATAAAAATAAACAACATCTTTTTTTTTTTAATTTCCGTCCGTCTATCCGTCTGTTTGTCCGTCTGTCTGTTCGTCTGAATTGAGAATTGAAAGACTTTTTATGTTACCGGATTTGAAATCTCTGACCAACATTGAATATTCTAAAACAGTATAAAATAAAGATTTTTAGGTCCGCTATTGTCATTTCTAAGGAAAAAAGTTCATTATCTTCCGAAACCGAGCACCTTAGATTCTTCTGTTAATGGTTTTATAATGTGTAGAGGATTAACCCTTGGATTGCGTTGGAAAGTCACTAAAACTTAATTTTTATTCAAGATAAGCGTGCACTGTATACTACATGTAGTTGCGCCTTCGCCAAAATTGTAATTTTTTTAAAGCGATTTATTTTTTTAAATTACTTATTATTAATTACATCGGCATTTAGTGCTACTAAGAGTGCCGATGTATTGAAATCTTCGCGGAAAAGTCAAAATCTTTGACCACGTTTTTTTCACATTTCTCGACGACGACGACCATTCAGTCGAAATCAGTGAAAAAAAAATTTGCGTCCGCCTGTCTGTCTGTCTGTCTGGGTGTAAACTCTCTAACTCCATTTCTACATGAGATATCGACTTGCGGTTTTTTGCATATTGTTTCTTATCGTATTCCGAAGAGATGATTAGATTTTGGGGGTAAACGATTGGGGGGTAAGGGGGTAAAAATAGGGTAAAACTCCTATTTTTAGCGTTTTTTGTTTATAATTAAGGCAATTATTATTGTATTTGGTTAATTTAGCACTTATATAAAAGATAATTTTAAATTGGTCAAAAAATGCTATAAAAAGTCCAAACGTTTTCCTAAAACGCATTGTTTTCGAGATATTGGAGTTTAAAGCAGTAAAAGGTTTTTTTTAGCATATCTCACATATTTATAACCCGATTTCAAAAAATTATATTTTAAATAAAAGCTCTTTTTAAGCCCTATAAAAAATGTTATATACAGTTTTTTGCTGGAATATAATGTTTTAAAGATACAGAATTTAAAATCAAACCAAACACCTAGTTTGAAATTTGCAAACTAGATGGCTCTAGTGTACAATAGTGCCGATGTTTTGACAGGGTGCTTGCAACGTTTCATCTGGTTTTTATTCAAGATCAGCGTGCACTATATACTACATGAGTTGCGCCTGCGCCTTGTAATTAATTATTAATTATTATTAATTATTAATAAACAAAGTGATTAATTTTAATTATAATAATAATTGTTCAATTTGTTTCGAATAAATTGTCCTTCAGGGTTTGTATTGTTGTATATTTTGATATTTGTATTCAGGGTGATAATTTGAAAACGATCCACCCCAATATTTTGCAAACCAAGCACAATTCTCAAGAATAGGTCAATTTAGTTTTTCGAGGTTGAAATTTTAGTAAGTATATAACCCTCTAACCCTCACCCAGATAGCACAAAGTGATACTATGGACGTATGTTCATGGACGGCTCTATGTCTATAGAATGCCCAATTTTTCTCTATGGACGTCCCATGGACATCCGTTCAGAGTCCAGATGACACAACTGTGGATATCCATAAGGTGTCTGTTCGAACCATCCACCCAGCTTCCACAGGACTTATTTTTTCCTTACTTTAACTGGTTTTTGCGACTGTGAAAAACTTTTACAAGCTTTTTTTTAACTCGCAATGTTTGTTGTTTGTTTGTTTAGAGCAAATCTGCCCTAGAAAGCTTAAATTTGGTAAACATGCTTAACTCGGTCAACAAAACAATTTTATATAAAAATTTCCCCTCGATCCCCCTACCGCTAAAATTATATATATTACAATGTATATGGCACCATGAGAAATATAGCTTAAAAAATTATGGGCATAAATCGAGGGGAATACCGCTGAAAAAATTTTGTACACCTGAATTCCTTTTAGGAAGAAATCTTCAGATTTCCTCCAGATTACCTTCAAATATTTCCTCCCAAATAGGAGGAAATTTTTAAAGATTTCCTTCAGATTACCTCGTAACCTTCAAAGATTTCCTCCAGATTACCTCCAATTTTTACACCTGAATTCCCTCGGGTAAAATGGACACAGAATGGATGTCCATTAGTAGTCGTACAAAGAATGTAAATATATGAACGTACATAGTACATACATTATTAGTCCGTGGACCAATGTACTTAAAAGGGATCTAAAATGGACGTCCATTGGACGACCGGTGCTATATGGACGGCCACCCCAAAATTAAATATCAACCCATCTTGATACGTCATTTAAAAGGGATTAAAACATTCTATGCTTTGATTAAAAAAAAATAAAATACACCAAACCTTAACTTTGGGGTGGATGATTTTATTTTATGATAATTGGAACAAATTATTTACAAAAAATTTTAATATTCAAAAGTAAGTAAATTTAGTTTAATTCATAGGGGTGTTAACTTCTACCCCTTAACTTCCAGCTAGAGCAGGGGCGGATTTATTTCACTTTAAGGAAAAAAATTGCGCTTTCGCCAAAAATATAATTTTGAAGTATTTCTATGCTAATATATCTCGCTGGGGGGGGGGGGGCATGGCCCCATGGCCCCCCTAAATACGCCCTTGAGCTAGAGAGCCTTAATGTGAAATTTCCTGTCAAGGAAAAGAGTGGAGACAATAAAATCTGGTAAAAATCTATCTTTGCATATGGCACTGTAAAAATATGTCATGAGACAATAAAATATTAATAGAAAAATTTAACAAAAGTAGAACTAAAAATTCTCTTTTCTTTAAAGGTTTTCAAATTTATAATGACTTACCAGCTACTTTGAAAAATTGTGATAAATACTTAGGTTTTAGAAAATTACTATTTACTTATGTTGTTGAAAACTATTAATATTTGTATTATTTGTAAAAAAGTATGTAACAAAAAATAGCTTTTTTTGCTAAATAAAGATTATTATTATTATTATTATTAATAACCTTAAAATTATATTTTGACAAATTTATAACTAGAAGAGAAACTTGGCATATCCGGAAAAGGCTAAAACACGTTTGCGGGTTTGCCTTTTCCGTAGATTTTAAATTATGTCTCCACTCTTATTCTTGACAGAAAAAGTCACATTGAGGCACTCTACTACCAGCCAGTCCAAAATGATCATGCGTTACGTAATACTTGAACGTTCCCTAGTAGACTTCCCTCTAGAAGAATATAGAATATAGGCACGTGTATAGGCCTACTGAGGGTTCCTCAGAGGGGAACTGAGGTTTTCTCACTGGGGAACGGCACGTTAAACGTAACGCACCTAGTGCTTTACCTCTTGGGTGGTGTGGAAAAGAGCACAACTGTTAAAATAAGGGGTCGCAAGTGTAAAAAAAAGTGCGAGTAAAAAATGTCGATCTGCCAGACTTACTATAATTTTGACTTTTGGGGGATATTTTTTTAAACTTATTATAGAAATAATAAATAATTATCAAACTTAGGCACATAGCTGTCTGAAATGAGTATTTTCTACTATAGCTTACGTATTAATAATGGAAATTTAAAAAATATTTAAAGTTTGGATAAGGTTAGAAAAAGGTTAGAATTTAGTTGGGAAACTAAAGTTAGATTTATGTATTTTAAAACGTTTTCGTCAAACGTTAGTTTTTAAGGTTAGATTTATATTTATATATTTTATAACGTTTTTGTATAACGTTTGAGACTAAACATAAAAATGTCACTAATCTAATGTTATGTTAGGTTAGATTTATGTACTTTTCTACCAGGGTATAGCAAAACTTTTTAAAATTCTTTTTTTACGTTTTAAGGTTGTTTAAATGGTGATAAAAACCTCAGATATTTCTAGATTTCTGAAAGCCGATTCTCCTCAGCAAAAATAAGTTTTTTAATTTTTATTTTAACAAAGAGTTAAAAATTGTTTATGATATAATAAATGAATTATAATGCAACAAATAATTCATTATATTTAGGTAGATTTATTACTTTTAACTAATATTTTGAAACCTAAATATTAAAAAGATATTATATTCCAACATTTTTAGAGGTCTAATTTTAAATTTTATTAACATTGTGTGCGTTAAGAAATTGAAAAGAAAAAGATCAGCTAGCTTGCCTAAGAATGAAGACGTTAAAAAATGATATGAAATGTATAGAGATTTCAACAAAAATTAATTTCTTTTTCGGCCTTTTCCTTTACTTTGATATAAAGAAGAATGAAATCAATAAATCAAGAAATAGTTATTGTTACATATTACTTAGTTCTATAGTTAAACTAATGATAATTACATTTAGAACATATAGGATATATATAGTAAAGGATAAATTTGACAAAATAGATCATTTTATGATTTTTGTTGTGGAAATAGTCGATTTATTAATATTTTTTTTATTATTGATTGATTTGCGTTTTATAAAAACAAAATGGGAGAGTTTTATCAGCGAGATTTTGAAAATCGAAAAAAACACTTTTTGTAAAAACAAAAATAAAAACAAAAAGCATTATATAATTCGAAAACCGTTTATTTTTATTCATTTATATTTATATTTAGGCCTTTTGATTTCGCTTGATTTTAAAAGGGGAATTAAATTTATATTGTTTGAATCATATTTACTTAACTATGAAACAATGATTGGTTTAATGTGTACACTTTTGTTGTATTTCAAAGCAAAATACCAAAATTTAAACGAGAATTTTAAAAATTTGGTTCAGGATCACCGTGCAAAAAACCTACAAATAACACAGGATCACAGTAATTTCGAGGTTTGTAAAACACCGAAATTTTGTGAATGATATTAAAATAATAAAAGTTGTTGAAAATTCAAAGTTACAAAGCTCCCCAGCAAACATTGGTTCATTGGCCGCCCGTTAGCCAAAAATTGGCGTGCCAATGTTTTCTACATTGGACCAATGGACACTGGGCCTACACAGTGAGGAAACATCAGCCGCCCTAAGGCCGCATACTACGGGCCAATGCTGGCAAAACTGCATTGGTCGTACATTGGCCACCCGAAATACAATAATTTTTCACAAAAATTTGAAAATTGCTATATAGGGGTTTTCGTCAAAATTGGTATATAGGGGTTTTTGGGGACGACGAAACTGAATTTGATAATAAATTTTTTCCAATTCCACCCCCTAAGGGGTGGGAGGTAGTTTTTGTAAAAGTTGGTATATAGGGGTTTTTGAGGTTGCTAAAAGTTAATATGATAATAAAAAAAATCAAACTCCACCCCCTGAAAGGTGGGGCGTAGTTTTAGCGAAAATTTGTGTATTGGGGTTTTTGAGGTTGCTGAAAGTGAATCTGATAATAAAAAAATCCATTTTATGCGCGGAGGTGAAAATGGGAAAGCGATAATACTGCAAGGGCGTAGATGAGGGGGGGGTAATGGGGTAATTATCCCCCCCATAGGACAAAAATTATATATATTACATATAAAAATTTACCTTTTTTTTCATTTTAAATATCTACGATCTTAGTATTACCCCCCCCCCCATGGAAAAAATACATCTACGCCCTTGTTTTACTGGGCAGTGTATTTTATCGATTTTGTTTCAAAAAAGTTCCTTTGAAAAAAAAAATACTTTCCTTTACAATAGAGGAAAGTATTTTTTTGTTGGCAGCAGTATGTTTTGTTTCAATGTCAATGTGATGTATAGAGTCTGTATCAAAACTTAGATTAATAACATCATTAAAAATTAGTCATCAAAAACACATTTTTAAAAAACTCTTATTTTGCAGGCCTGTGTAATTAAAGAATTTCGAAGGATCGGAATATTCTATAGAACAATTAATGTTGCTATTAACAAATTCAATGAATGTTTTGCTAAATATATAGGATTGATTATGTCTATAATAATATTCAGAATAATATTTAGAATTAATAATACACGTACTTTTACTGATATTTACAAAGACTGGTATTCGCTAGGATTCATGCATTTAGGTGTAAGTCCAAACGAACTAATGACTCTTTTCTGTAGAATAGACATTTCATTTGTAAAAACTGACAAAAACGTAGCCAACATATACATTTGTCTGTCTTACTCGCACAGCTTTGTTCTAACAGAGACAACAATAACAGTTACTGGTAACTGTTATTGTTCAGGCATGAATATACCTACTATTTGTTTACAAACAAACCGAGATGCTGGCGATACTTTATATTAACGGTATGAGTATTCTAGAGAGAAGAGTTATTAGTTCGTTGGTGTAAGTTCAAGTCTGGCACACGAATCTAAGACAGTCAAATAAATGCGGCAGAAAATTAAAATCGAAAATACGAAATTTCCAGATAAATAAATAAAAAGTATTTAAATTAACAACTTTTAAGTAAAAAATCAGTAAGGCCCAAAAGCCACCCCCTCTTAACTTTTAAACAGGTTGAGACGTCCAATTTGGAACACTTAAATAAGACAATTTAAACCATCTTTTCGCATATATTTGATAATTTTAGTTTTTTAAATGTGGGGGGAATCGTGTGATACTACATTTTAAAGCAAATAAAATTCTCTTTTTTATCATATATTGTCTAATTGTTTAAGCATTTTTTTAAAAGGTATTGATATTTATTTTTTTTACTAAAAATGCGATTTTATATCAAATTTACCCCCCACCCCCCAACCCCCCACCACTAAAATTAAAAAAAAAACCTTTTTACCCACATGAGATAATTTACAACTAAAATTAGGCTACAAACTCATTGAGTGATAATAAAATTTTACAATAAATTTTAAGTCCCCCCTCGTCTCCCCATCACCCCCCATACACGAATAAGGCTAAGTTAACCCTCTCTCAGTTTTACCCACTTAGAATACACTTAGAAAGCTAAAATTTGGTACACATGCTTAACAATCCAATTTTATATAAAATTTACTAAAATACTAAAGGGTTTTAGCAATGTTGCCGAAAATCAAAAAATTAAAAATTCCAAAACACTTCTTTTAAAAATCTCGTATTTGTAAATTTGTATAAATTGTTTTCTACTTTTTAGTTATAGGTACGTAATATGTACTTAATTAAGGTGGGTTTTAACTTTAAAAACCTGTTTTTATTTAATTTTATTATTTAAAATTACTTAAAAAGTATTATTAACATATTTTCCTCATAAAAAATTGCAATTTTAAACCCCCTTTTAAACTCCACGGTATTTGCAGCCTTTTGGCAAAAATAAAGGGGATGATTCAACATCACTAAACATGAAAAACCAGTATAGGAACATAGGTCAGGAAACGAAGTCTAAGAGAGTTACGACTCTTAAAAATTGTACTGAAAATAAGGTTTTTAATTAATAACTCTGGTACCCTTTGAGCTAGAGTGACGAGGTTTTGTATGTATACTAGTGTTAATAAGGATTATTAGTTTATTCTAACGGACAAAATGTGTGAGGTTTAACATATTTTTGCACCAAACTTTTTTATGTGTATTTTTTGCATTTTTTGTAAAACATATGGATTCCTTGAGTAAAAATACATAAAAAATATCCTATAGTGTAACACTGTAGGAGCAACCGTTATCAAAAAAAATGCAATTAACAAGGAAGTCACATTTTGTGCCACCAAAAATGTTACTTTTTAAACGGATTCTTTAATAATTTAGGTGTTTCGGTGAAGAATACTTTTTTGCTTAGTTTTAAATAAAGACTCGTCTTGCAGCATTAAAATTTTATTGTTGGTTTTTTGTTCCATATCTAATACGTTCAGCTTTGAATGGCCATAGCTCCCTTAGAGCCTATTTCCGAACATGTGTTCCTTTGTTGGTCTATCATGTATTGTGATATAGAATCATTTCATTTATTTTTCGCGAAAAGACTGCGAACACCATGTAAGGTAACGGTCCCATATATCAGACACTTTAGACCAATTTCGGACATTGATGGGGTGTTAAAATTACATATGAACCTTAATAACTATATAATGTATATTTCTAGTATTCAAATTTATTTATTTATCAAAAAAAGTAATTATATATATATTAATTTTTGATAGTTTTTTAATATTAAGTAAAATACGAAAAAAAGCACGAATGTCCCAAATATCGGACACAGTGTCCTAAATATCGGACTAGTTGTGTCCCAATTATCGGACTATGTATAATGAATAAATTAAAAAAAATAATTTATTAATATAGTGCAAATGTATATATTTTTTATAAACTTACTTGCTGCAGGTTTTATGACAAAACATTATAAAATTTTATATTATTATTATAGAATACCTATACCACCCATAGACTTTTACTTGACTAATATGTGTCTTTAAAATTAATGAGAGAATTAAAATAACGACTTTATGAACATAAATGCTTAATTGCATGATTATAATTAACTATAGCTGAGATCTACAAAAATAACATCAAAAATGGTTTAAATTGGCATAAAAGTACAATATTATGAATAAGAAAGAGCTTGATAGACATTTTAACAATAACGAATGTAAAAAAATCATTTTACAGTTAAACATTGGCTGACTTAGTGCCTAGAAAAAGGTTATATATTTCGTGACTGCTGACACATGACTGTTTATTAGTTATTAGAGCTTAAAAAATACGATATAAGTGGCAAATGATACTTACGCTGTGATTCAAATATGTTCATAATTTCGTATTAAATATATTTTTTTAACTTTATTGCTTAAATATCTTGTTTTTTGTAAAAACGTGAAAAAGTGTCCGATAATTGGATCGTGTCCGATATTTGGGACATTTACCTTATATCTTCTTGTTGTTTTTAGATATCCGTATCACTAGTAATTTTTATTTGCAACAGTATAACGATTGAGGCAAAAAGAACCATCTATCTCTGCTACAAGTTGGAAGAATATTTTGAAAATAAATCAAAGCTGAGAAAGGAACTGATGTTATTGAAATCTAAGTTAACCACGTATTTGCCCGTATTTACTGTGTCCGGATTTTTCAACATTCAAAAGACGACATTGTTACACATTATTCAAATTATTACCACATATTATATTGCGAGCATGCAGCTTAAACACAAATTTTAATGGAGATTTCTCCATTTAGAATAGACAGGGACAAAAGTTCTACCCAAAAAGGATAGAAGTAATATCACCAACATAAAGAAAAAAAAATCTCCCAGGTTTTATGTTGGCTGCACTGTCGGTGACGCCATTTTCTTTAGCCACTGTCATTGTGTGAGCTGCGTCTGATATTGTTTTGATTTCAGTTTTTTCTGTGTATTACTAAATATTGTGTTTTTATTGACTATTATAGTACTTTTACGAGTTTTGATATTTAAATATTGTTTACCAAAGGTAAGTTCTTTCTTTATACCTTAGATTTAAAGCCTAGGCGACTTTTGCAACCCTTGTAAAAACATCTTGGCATTTTGGTAGCTATAACAGAAATAACGCTCGTCATAAAATTAATTTCTTGAAATGTAGAAACTGGTAACGATATTAAAATGTATAATAAAAATATATAGTTAATAATAAATCTGATAAACATTAAATAAATTCATATTTACCTTTTCATATATTAGGTTATGTATTGTAAATAAATAAACAACCTAAGAACAATTAATAGGATTTATATTTCATTCTTTATTTTACTATTAAATCATCAGTTTTATTTCTTAGCAAAAAATATTCATTTATTTAGCTTTATTTACAAAAATCAACGTTAATTGTTGATAAAAATTGAAAAAAATGCAATATTATTTTAATTTATTTAAGTTGGTAGTGACGTGCCGTGCACAAATGAGTTAGAGATAATGTAGACGTCTTCTGTTTCATAATTCTAGTTGTACAGAGCTCTATTGTGGTGTAAATTACCCCTGGTAGAAAAGTACATAAATCTAACTTAATATAACATTAGATTAGTGACATTTTTATGTTCAGTCACAAACGTTATACAAAAACGTTATAAAATATATAAATCTAACCTTAAAAACTAACGTTTGACAAAAACGTTATAAAATTTTAGATTTTAAGCTTTCACGGCCATTAAGATATAAAGAACTTTCACTTTCGGGTTTAGACCGTGTTAATGGATTTTCACTTTCCGACGTTTCGTCTCTTACTACTAGAGACATCTTCAGGGATTAATCTGAAACTAAGTTTCGAATCAACTTGTGTCACTATTTATGACGAGTTGTGGTTATTCACCCGTGACGAGGTTTTTCCTATCAAAGACTTCCATATTGCAGGTAAGTGGTAACCAGTGTCCCGATTGATATTGTTAGGATGCTTGATGATTTCTATCGATTCCCGTATCTTCCTTGGCATTTTTCTGTTTTCTGTTAATATTTGTTTTGTTTCAGACAAATTGATTTTATGACCTGTTTCATGTACATGTTCGGCTACTGCCGATAAGGAAATTTGTTTCTTTCTTATATTGCGCTTATGCTCTTGAAGTCTTGTAGAAATTTTACTCTTAGTTTCACCTATGTAAACCGTACCACAGGAGCACGGTTATACCAAAAAAGACATTAATAAGACCATATACAAATACAGAAATCCCAGACCCAAACAACAGGACAATAGTGACAATGACAGACAGACACAAGTTATACTTCCCTATGTAAGCGGTATCACGGATAAAATAGGTAAACTTTTGAAGAAGTCAAATATTAAGCCTATATTTCGGTCCAACCAAAAATTAGGTCAATGTTTGACTTCAACAAAAGACAAAATACCCCTAAGTTCAGAAGGCGTATATAAAATACCCTGCTCCTGTGGTACGGTTTACATAGGTGAAACTAAGAGAAAAATTTCTACAAGACTTCAAGAGCATGAGCGCAATATAAGAAAGAAACAAATTTCCTTATCGGCAGTAGCCGAACATGTACATGAAACAGGTCATAAAATCAATTTGTCTGAAACAAAACAAATATTAACAGAAAACAGAAAAATGCCAAGGAAGATACGGGAATCGATAGAAATCATCAAGCATCCTAACAATATCAATCGGGACACTGGTTACCACTTACCTGCAATATGGAAGTCTTTGATAGGAAAAACCTCGTCACGGGTGAATAACCACAACTCGTCATAAATAGTGACACAAGTTGATTCGAAACTTAGTTTCAGATTAATCCCTGAAGATGTCTCTAGTAGTAAGAGACGAAACGTCGGAAAGTGAAAATCCATTAACACGGTCTAAACCCGAAAGTGAAAGTTCTTTATACGTTATAAAATACATAAATCTAACGTTAGTTTCCTAACTAAATTCTAACCTTTTTCTAACCTTATTCTAAATTTAAATACTTTTTAATTTTGCATTATTAATACGTATTACTCTAGCTTAAAGCTAGAGTAGAAAATACTCATTTCAGAGAGATATGTGCCTAGGTTTGATAATTGTTTATTCTATAACTTCTTAACTGTAGAGAAAAAAAATAAACTACAAAAAATTCAAAATGCTTGTTTTCGGTTTGTCTGTAATGTCCCCTTTGGGGAGCACGTTTCGCCCTTTATCAATAATCACAATGAACTAAGAATAGAAAATCGTATAAAAATATTATTTGCTCAAAATGTTTTTAATATTTCAAAATCTAAAACCCCTGACTACCTGTTTAATCTGCTTAATTTACGTTCCGAATTACACGACAGAAATTTAAGAACTGATAGCTATAATTTACCAAGATATAGACTGAGTAAATTTAAAGGTTGTTTTGAGTATAGGGCTCCTTCTTCTTTAAATGAGTTTTTTGAGTATTTAAATAGTTCTTCCTATATATTTAGAAGAACAATTAAAGACATAACTTTAAATTTACAAAAGTCTGATTATAATTCATAGTTTTATATACTTTTCTTATATTTGTTTAAATTTGTTAGATTTAAACTTCTTTGTTTTGTTACATGTATTTGAAATTTTTAGGGGGAGCTGAAAATCAACCCTGTTGAGCTCCTTCCATTTGTATATACGTATGCAATAAAGATACTTACTTACTTACTTACTTACTTACTCTCTATAATAAGTTTAAAAAAATATCCCCCAAAAGTCAAAATAATAGTAAGTCTGGCAATGCTTTACTATAACTGAAAAAATATTTTAAGATTCTGAATGTATAAATAAATATTAACTAACTATGATGAAACCGTCTGAATTACGTGTTTTAAGTTTATGACGGCAAATATAATCCAGTTGAATGTTGGGTATAGAAAACTAAAGTGAAACGATGATTCGGGTAAGCTGGAAAAATTGCTGAAAATCTGCACAAAACCCCAATAGAAATCTGTGAAAAATTATATTCATGGTATTCTTAGAACCAGCACGCTCGCAAAAACTGTAGACTCGGTCCAAAGAAAGACCTTATTTCTTACTGAAAAACTAAAAAACTATTTTTTTCACTACTAGCTTTAGAACATACCATTATTTATCATGTTTTCGGACTGCGAAATCAATGTTCTTCACATGTAGCAATAATAATTTTTTCTTCCTAGTAGGAGTAAATTTTATAAACAATTGATTTCTGTCACTTTAGATGTTTCAGTTCTTTGTGCAATTTTTACTAATTAAACCCAAGGAAATAGTTTTAAATAACTTTATATTTATTAAATATAATTATATATAATTATTACCAATTAATACATTTAAAATTAATTAAATAATATGAAAATTTTCTTTTTTAAACTAAATTTTTAAACGTCAGTTTAATGTATTTATTTGAGCAAATGTCATTGATCAAGGCTACTTGATTTTTATGAAAATTTCAAGAAATATAATTTCTGTTAATAATTAATTTTATTATTTAAATAAAAATAGTTAAATAGTGCTAGTATTGAAAAAACTAAAATATAAACCACGGTAGAAGACGATTATAGCCTCGCACTCTTAAATCCCTCGCTGCTCCGCAGCTCGGGATAAAATAGGCTAGGCTATAAAAAATGTCTTGTCTACCTTGGTACATAATTAGGTAGTATTATTTATTTTCAACAGAGGAAAGTTTCTTAGTTTTATAAGGGACATTTTTACGCAGATATCTGAGATATACAGTGTGATCAGTAACTGCCATAAAAGGCCAAAATTTAAGAAGTGATTCTACATCCAAAAATATGAAAAAAAGCTTCTATAAAGGGAGGTCCGGAAATGAGCCCTAAGGGAGCTATGGCCCTTCGAAGATGACATATTGAATGGAGAACAAAAAAAAAGCATCAATAAAATTTTAATGCTGCAGGGTGATTCTTCATTTAAAACTGAGCAAAAAAGTATTCTTCACCAAAACAACTAAATTTAATATTAAAGGAGTAATGGCATCGCGTGTATAAATCTTTTATAATGCTCCCCTCACTGACAACTAAGGTTCAGTTTTGGCGTAAGTGACCAAATACTTAGATTATCTAGTCATAACGCTTCTCATTCCTTAGAATATCAAAAGCGTTTTAAAAGCATTTTTCTTTTTTAATTTAATTTTTTCCCACTTTTTATACGATTTTGTTAAATCTGATAATTTAGGGAATAAATCCCTTCGTGCATCCGGGAAGATTTAATAACGATGTCTCATGTTTTTCATAATTTTGGATTAAATTTAATTCAACCTAATTAAAGTTAGAGTTAAGGTGGTGAACGTAAAATATCCATTTACAAAAAAAAACATGTTATTCTAATAAAAAACATTTTAGTATTCCAAAAAAAACATTTTATTCTAAAAAAATATTTTATTCTTATTAAAAAAACATTTTAACTAAAAAGCCTCTTTTTTACGCTTTTGTTAAGTCTGGTAATTTACGAAATAAATCCCTTCGTGCACCCGGTAAGATTTAATAACTATGTCTCATTTTTTTCATAATTTTGGATTAAATTTAATTCAATCTGAAATACCCATTTATTTTATAAGAAAACAATTATTAAGCATTTTTTTATATAAAAAAATGCATTTTGTAAGTTTACACTTT
Source organism: Brachypterus glaber (assembly GCA_958510825.1). Taxonomy (NCBI): domain Eukaryota; kingdom Metazoa; phylum Arthropoda; class Insecta; order Coleoptera; family Kateretidae; genus Brachypterus; species Brachypterus glaber. The sequence goes on from OY294046.1 coordinate 5,151,564, forward strand.
TTTGAACAATTTTCTTGTTACGGCGGTTTAAATTAAAAGTGGGTATTTTTAGCTTTAAAAAAATGGTGGAGTAATGTGAATAAGAGTTACAAAATTAATTAAAAAGAACGTTTTATTTTAATAAAGAAAAATATTCTAATAAAAACAAAAACAAAAAATATTTTGATCTAATAAAAAACATTTTATTCTAATAAGAAACTTTTTTTTCTAATAAAAAAACATTTTATTCTAATAAAAACATTTTATTCCAATAAAAAACATTTTATTCTTACAAAAGAACACATTTTATTCTAATAAAAAACATTTTACTCTTACAAAAAAAACATTTTATTCTAATAAAAAATATTTTATTCTCATTAAAACACCATTACCTAAAAAAGCCACTTTTTATACGATCTTGTTAAATCTGATAATTTACGGAATAAATCCCTTCGTGTATCCGGTAAGATTTAATGACGATGTCTCATTTTTTTTCATAATTTTGGATTAAATTTAATTCAACCTAATTAAAGTTAGAGTTAAGGTGGTGAACGTGAAATACCCATTTATTTTTATAAGAAAACAATTATTAAGCAGTTTTTTATAAAAAAAGGCATTTTTCGAGGGGCTGACCGCGTGGAAATCTTTTGTACAAGCCAAAGGAACTCAGGAGGAACTCTGGAAGAACTCTGGAGGAACTCCGAGGAACTCCGAAGGAACTCAGAGGAACTCTGCAAAAAGGATCTCTTTTGTACAAATTTCAGACGCGGTCAGAAACAATTATTATTTATTACCCATGCGAATTAACGTTTTTATTTTCAAACTAGATGAGCCGTTACAAACACCTTATCAAAACATGTTACGTTTGGGCGCCAATTTTTTTTTTTTTGAAGGGGCGCCAAGTTTGGTAGAAACCCTCAGGGACAAAGCTTTTTTTTCCTGAAGACAATGTTGGGGCGCCAATTTTTGTTTTGAAGCGGTGCCAGGTTTGATAGAAACCGTCAGGGACAAGACAAGGTAAATTGGGGCGCCATTTTTTATTTGAAGGGGCGCCAAGTTTGGTAGTAACCGTCAGGACAAAGCTTTTTTTGAGGGTGCCTTATTGGCAGTAGTGCTTGCAAAGCGGTAATTTCTACGGCTTATTTTCCAAAAATCAACCCTTCCAGAGAGGAACTCTTTAGGAACACAGGAGAAACTCCCAAGGAACTCTGGAGAAACTCCGAGGAACTCCGAAGAAACTCTGAGGAACTCTTTGCAAAAAGGAACTCTTTTGTACAAATTTCAGACGCGGTCAGCCCCTCGGCATTTTTTAAGTTTACACTTTTTTGAAAATTTTTCTTGTTAATAATAATGTTATGGCGGTTTAAATAAAAAGTGGGCATTTCTGCCTTGAAAAAATGGTGGGGTAATGTAAATAACAACAAAATTAAAAACAAAATTAACTAAAAAACGTTTTATTTTAATAAAAAAAATTATTCTAATCAAAATCAAACACAAAAAATATTTTGATCTAATAAAAAACATTTTATTCTAATAAGAAACTTTCTTTTCTAATAAAAAACTTTTTATTTTAATAAGAAACTTTTTTTCTAATAAAAAACATTTTATTCTAATAAAAACATTTTATTCTAATAAAAAACATTTTACTCTACAAATAAACATTTTATTCTAGTAAAAAATATTTTATTCTCATAAAAAAAACATTTTACCTAAAAAAGTCACTTTTTATACGATCTTGTTAAATTTTATAATTTACGAAATAAATCCCTTCGTGTCGTGTCGATGTCTCATTTTTTTCATAATTTTGTAGTGTTAGTTTAAAATGCATGTAGTTTCCAGTTTATAATACAGATGGCTTGGCGTATGCAGAAATTTAGCTTTTATTTTCTAGTGAGTGAATTGTTTATATTTTACCAAAAGCGAATGCTTGCATTTTTTTTGAAAATTTTAGTTTAGTAAAACCAACTTTATTGGACTAATAATAGTATTATCTCATAAATATTCCATATATTATACAATAAATTCAAGGGCGCATCAAGGTTTTTCTTGGGGGGGGGTGACACATTTTTCCTAAATCTCAAAAAAATTAAAAGGGCGCCGCAGGCGAAAAATTAGCTATATTTTTTAAACTAGTAGAAATTGCCAATTAGACGAAATTAACCGAATCTTTCTTAAATTTTAGGATTTCAGCGGAGGGACCCAACCCCCCTGGGCCCTCCCCCTAGATACGGCCTTGAATAAATTCGTGGGTTAGTCTCTGATGAGCTAAGCAATATGTTTTTATAAAAAAGCTCTTAAAGAAGGCATTTTTTAAGTAAACACTTTTTTTTTTGTAGGGTAAGTTACAAAATAAACTAAAAAAAAACATGTAATTTTAAATTAAAAAAACTTAAAAAAAAAATATAATAAAAAACATTTTATTTTAATAATAAATTTTAATGAAAAACATTTTATTTCACTTCAAACTTGAAAGGTTCCTTAACAAAAATTATTGGTTGGAATTGTTTTTGGTAAATGGGGTGAGTTAAGGGAATCAAATGGGGTAAAAACTATTTTTCACAATTTTTTTTTTGACAATCAGGGCCTACAGTCTGTTGGTGTTACACCCATCTGAATAGGTACGCCTATGGTAAAAACAATTCATTTTAGAGGATGGCTTTATTTGAAAAGTTTCATTTGTATTTTTGATTACATTTCAATTGCCTGTTAGAATTGTGCATTTTTCTGAGGAGTAAAATAAAAATAAATGAATTTATCCACCAAACGTCAATGCCCCTATGGAATTTAAATTAGGCAGGGATCTGGCGTACGCCGTTCCGGCAAATTCGTCACGTTTTATTAAATTTTGTCGCCCTCAAACGTGCTAATAAAGACGTACCTATTTGGGTCATTATCAAATATGGTTAAACAAAAATGAAAAATATAAAGGTAGTTTTTTCGAATCTTATTGCTTTTATAAAAGAGCAAAAAAACACATTCTTCGACTAATATGGAAACAAAAAAATAAGCACACATAGAGCACTTAATTTGCATTTTTATGGCAAACTGATCTGGAATACTCTAGTCACAATGTGATCGTTGAGCAGTGAGTGTCTTAAAGTTTAGAGGTGAGTAAAATTCTATCATTTACTAGAAAATCGCATTGGTCTCTATTTAACCAACGATTTTCTCGAAAACTTAAAGAGATAATCAAATTTTGTGAAAACCATTTTAAATTAGACAACTTAAACTATCTTTAAGCATATATTTGATACTTTCAGCTCTTAAAATGTGGGCAGGAAGGCATAGGGGGACATTTTTTTAAATGGAAATGGGGTCGTGTCATACATCATTTTAAAGCTTATTAAATTCTTCCATTTAACTATATATTTTGTAATTTTTAATTTTTTTTTTTTGGATTTAAAATAGGCTTGAAAATGGGTATTTTTGTCAAAATTACTCTAAAAAAATCAAACAATTTTTTAAAAGTTAATAATTTCATGATGAAAAAATGTAAATTAAACTTTTAAACTAATTTTAATTCACATAAATAAAAATTTACAAAAAAAAAAACCTAAAAAATCGCATTTTTTAGCACAAAAAATTAAAGAACCAAAACCTTAAAAAAAAGTGTTTAAAAAATAAAAAAATATACGGTCCAATAGAGAATTTTATTTGCTTTAAAATAACGTATTACACGACCCCCCTTTCCGTTAAAAACTCCCCCCATGCCCTCCTGCTCACATTTTAAGAGCTGAAAGTGTCAAATATATTCTAAAAGATAGTTTAAGTTGTCTAGTTTAAGATGGTTTTCGTTTTAACTCATAAAGTCCAAATGTTTTTATTTTGTTTTTAATACCAGTACTTCAACACCGGTAATACCAAACACCAGTATTTCAAAATCCGGTATTTTTGCAATCCTTAGTAAATGCACCATACAGGGTGTATTTGAAATAGGGTAGGAAATTTTAACAGGTGATTCTACATGATAAAATATGACAAAAAGTTCCTATAAACATATGTCTAAAAATGCGTCATAAGGGAGCTACGCCTCTTTGAAATTGGCTAAAAAAATCGGTTTTTATTTAATAACTCAGGAACCCTTTGAGATATGTTAACGAGTTTTTGCACGTGAATTAATCCTAATAAGGCCCATCTTTGTATGTCATTTTCACATACTTATTTAAACCAGGGGTGTGCGAAACGGGGGGGCCTGATCAGTTTTTTGTCCCAAACTTTTTTCTGTGTAACTTTTTTGCAATTTTATTTTTGAAATATGATTGCTCAGGTCAAAATACATAAAAAAGGTACTCTTGTTGTAATACTGTAGGATTAACCGTTTTCGAGAAAAGTTCATTTGAAGGTGACATTTTACGGTTCGAGGACGAAAAATTAAATACGAAAATGTCGAAAACCAAAATTTTAATGATGCAATGTTATTCTACATCAAAAACTAAGAAAAAAAGTTTCCATACATTCGCCCTGCATTACTAAAATTTTGGTTTTCAACATTTTAGTATTTAATTTTTCGTCCTCGAACCGTGGAATTTCACCTTCAAATTAATTTTTCTCGAAAACGGTTAATCCTAGAGTATTATAATAAGAGTACCTTTTTTATGTATTTTGACCTGAGGAATCATATTTCAAAAATAAAATTGCAAAAAAGTAACACAGAAAAAAGTTTGGGACAAAAAACTGATAAGCCCCCTCCGTTTCGCACACCCCTGGTTGAAATAAGTACATGAAAATAACACATAAAAACGGGCCTTGGTAGGATTAGTTGACGTGCAAAACCTCGTTGATATATCTCAAAGGGTTCCTGAGATATTAAATAAAAACCGATTTTTTTAGCCACTTTCAAAGGGGCGTAGCTCCCTTATGACGCATTTTTAGACATATGTTTATAAGAACTTTTTGTCATATTTTATGATGTAGAATCATCTGTTAAAATTTCCGACGCTATTTCAAATACACCGTGTATAATCTTAAATTTGCATTCAACTGGTTACTGCAAGTTGCCTGTTATTTGGTAAAGCCGATGATGCACAAAACGCGATAGCCAAACAGCGTTTGGTAGTTTGGTATATTTTGCACGTGTGTTTTCAACCGTGTAAAGCTAGGCAAACGGCTCACAGTGGTGGAATTTTCGAATAAGCTGGCCAAAATTCAATTAAGCAATATGGGGATTTTTGAATACGAAAATTTTGTTATTTTTTTTTAAGAAAATGGCGGATACGATATGGCCGAAATAAATGTCAAAAATTTGAAAAATTTTGTTTAAAATTATGAATATGGGATTTTTGAGGTTTGGACGCTAATTATGAAAATATTATATTTTTTTTAAGAATATAGCGGGTCCAATATGGCGGAAATAAATGTCAAAAGTTTGAAAAATTTTGTTTAAAATTATGAATATGGGATTATGAAAATAATATTATTTTTTTTAAGAAAATGGCGGAAACACATTTATATCCAAAAAAATTAATCTAGCACGTTTTTGGTGATTTTGGAAAATTCAAAACTACCTTATTATACTATTCTGTCTCGACGCCCTGTGAATAGTATTTACCTTTTTTTTTTTTTAATTTACCTTTACTTACTTACCTTTGAGGTAATACACTGATTATTTATTTGTTTGTTGTTTGTTCACCAAAACACTTGCAAGAACCAATTGAAAATAATAAAAGAATATTAACTTATTAAATTAAAAGTCCAAACTAGTGGTAGAAAACGTATAAAAACCCATTCCAGCTTATAGTATTTAATCATATCGTTCGTAATTAAATCATTTTTGAGCAATTTTGAAGTTAGGGTTAGGATTTGGTCACTTTTTTAATAATTTTTGCTAAACAAATATTTTTTCAAAAATGCATCATTACATTTTTTTATTTTTTTTTCAAAATGGGGGCAAAACGGGGCACGAGATTATGCGCCAGAAGTTAGCTGAAAGTTTAGACTTTCTAACGGTGTCTCCATCTTAACTTAATCACGATTAATCAGCAACCAAATCTCTGTTCGAAAATAAAAAACTTAAAAAAAAAATCGTATTTGCATAGCTGAATTTAAATTGCCCTAGATTAAAAACTGTTACATATATATTTTTTCACGAAAACATAGCTTAATAAATCTAGAATGAACATGATGTATAACATTTAGTAATTATTTTTGGAAAGAGGTTAAATTGTCAGCTTGAAAGTAAGTTATTTTTTGGTAGCCTATGAAATCAAGTTTTACTTAAAAAAAAGTCAAAGTTTAAGGTACTAGCAAAAATTAATTATGCCTTTAGGGAGACTAGGAATATGATTTTTACATGCACTGAAGTGTTATATAAACTATCTACCATTGTTTTTTCGACTGCGTTAATTTTGTTTCCCCCTATTTTGGCTATCATTCTAGGAAATTCCACCACAGTGCGGCTGAAGATGTTTTAGTGAACTTTTACAATATCCTAAGCGGATATTGTGTTTCAACAGTCATTCCAACTTAGTATTTCAATATACAATACACGGTGTATTTGAAATAGCGTCGGAAATTTTAACAGATGATTCTACATCATAAAATATGACAAAAAGTTCCTATAAATATATGTCTAAAAATGCGTCATAAGGGAGCTACGCCCCTTTGAAAGTGGCTAAAAAAATCGGTTTTTATTTAATAACTCAGGAACTCTTTGAGATATATCAACAAGGTTTTGCACGTCAACTAATCCTACCAAGGCCCGTTTTTGTGTGTTATTTTTATGTACTTATTTAAACCAGAGGTGTGCGAAACGGGGGGGCTTTATCAGTTTTTTGTCCCAAACTTTTTTCTGTGTAACTTTTTTGCAATTTTATTTTTGAAATGTGATTCCTCAGGTCAAAATACATAAAAAAGGTACTCTTGTTGTAATACTGTAGGATTAACCGTTTTCGAGAAAAATTCATTTGAAGGTGAAATTCCACGGTTCGAGGACGAAAAATTAAATACTAAAATGTCGAAAACAAAAATTTTAATGATGCAATGTTATTCTACATCAAAAACTAAGAAAAAAAGTTTCCATACAGGTAGGTCGAAAAAACGCTTTTAAAGCTACCATAGCCCTTTAAAAATGGTGCATATTTAGGAGACCATAGCTCCATTAAGATTGATTTTTGGAAGTACCTGTATATGAGGTTTTTTTCTTAGTTTTTAATGAACATTCGCCCTGCATCATTAAAATTTTGGTTTTCAACATTTTAGTATTTAATTTTTCGTCTTCGAACCGTGAAATTTCACCTTCAAATTAATTTTTCTCAAAAACGGTTAATCCTACAGTATTACAACAAGAGTATCTTTTTTATGTATTTTGACCTGGGGAATCATATTTCAAAAATAAAATTGCAAAAAAGTTACACAGAAAAAAGTTTGGGACAAAAAACTGATAAGGCCCCCCGTTTCGCACACCCCTGGTTTAAATAAGTACGTGAAAATAACATACAAAGATGGGCCTTATTAGGATTAATTCACGTGCAAAACCTCGTTAACATATCTCAAAGGGTTCCTGAGTTATTAAATAAAAACTGATTTTTTTAGCCAATTTCAAAGGGGCGTAGCTCCCTTATGACGCATTTTTAGACATATGTTTATAGAAACTTTTTGTCATATTTTATCATGTAGAATCACCCGTTAAAATTTCCTACGCTATTTCAAATACACCCTGTATATAGGGTGCTGTGGTAGTAATGATCAGTAGCCAGCGTAAACTCAGATATGACTCGTCAACATTGAAAATAAACACAGAAACATAGGCTTACGGAATAATTTTGCCGAATTATGAGGGAAATTTTTATAAAGGTCACTAAATCAAAACATTTTACGACTAATTTGTTACAAATAACAATATTGACTATACATATTAACTATACATATACACATATGTATATATATCTGTGTTTTTCAAAGAAAAAAACCGACATTCGATTTTTATCTTTTAAGAATACGAAAGTTTTTATTTATTTATCGATAACTTTTTTTCCACCTTACTCGTTTAAATGGAATCATTAAAAAAAATCAAGATAAAAAGAAATAAAAATGTAAATATTTAAAACCTCGCGTTAACGCTAGAGTCGACGCGGCGCCTATGCGAGTACTGGTAATGATATACGGACAAAAATACTGTTTCTAGGGCAAAATACACTTTACACTGTAAACTGTAGAGTTTACATACAAGAATATAAACGCAAAAAAATTATCTCTAATTTAAAAGTATGGTTTCTTTTGACAGAAAGCGTCAGAAAGCAAAATTCCTAACCTTGAACATTAAAAAAAATCGCCTGCGGCTCTAAACTTAACCCGTAACCACAGACATGAAATTTGAGTCACACTGCCACAGAGGGCTATTTGTCTATGTAAGAAAAATACTAAAAATGTATTTTTTTAATATTTTTATATTATTCACGCTTTTATTGGTTATTTGGCTTTGATATGTAATGAGTTTTTAAAAGGGAAAGGGAATATACCGACAAATTGACTCAAAGATCTGCAGAGTACTTCTTACAGACCGGAGGTCTGTGATTACGGGTTAATTACCAATACGTGATAAAATAATTTGCATAAAAATTCTTGATTATCCGGGAAATGCAAAACCTTAGAATTAAAAAAATAGCCTGCGGCACTAAATACACGGTTTCTTGCTCTGATTGCAGTCATATATTTATTGACTAATGTTGGTTCACTGAGACCGAATATGGCCTACCTCTTTTGTTCTAAATCCTACTCTTTTTTTAAAGATTTTGAAAAAAAAAACGTCGTAATTTCCTGGACTTATATCTCAAAAATGTGTGTTCTACCCCCTCGAATTAGTAAGAAAAGTTTACTTTTCGATCGGGGCAAAAAAAAAGTTGCGATTTGTTGCCTATTGATATTATGTGTTGAACAAAAAAATAGTGCATATATAGCACTATCTGTTTCATATTACTCATTCCCCCAAGCAAAAAGTCTGACTACTCTCTTGTTGCCGCCCCTATCGCCCCTGGCGAGGGGCCCGTAGTACATACACTTCGGGTGAGTCCCGCGCAAATCCGCCACTGGGCTTCAGTGAACACAAAGTAAACAAACTCATGACAGTTAACTTATTGATGGCAAAGCATTAGTTTTCTGAACAACATATTAAATAAACATTTTATTACAATGTAGATTCGTAGTTTTGTATCCCAAAACGAAAATCGATGTTCCATTATACTTTGTGAAGCCAATTTTTTGTATTTCAAACTACAGAGTGGACTTTTCTAATATAATTACACAAGAGGCTAAAAATTACGCGGGAAAAATTCGCTGTTTTCATGAAAATTTGCTGTCTGGAAATAATTACGACCGGACGATGGAGTAATTATTTCCTTTGACAGCAAATTTAAATGAAAACTGTGAAATTTTCCCGATAATTCGAAGAATCATGTGTTATTAGGAAGATTATTTTTTAACGATATATAATATGTCAAAGGTACTTTTATATTTTTTTCATCGCAAAATGATATAAATTGTTTTATTACTTATCTTAATATTTTTACAGGCATATTCTTTAATTTGGTGCGAGCGCGGAATGACTATTCAATACGTGTTGTAGACTATACTTTTTCTTCGACTGCACATATGAAACACTGTATGGCTTTAAACTGCGGACAAGGTTAAAAAAAATGTTTTTTGTGACTCTATATTGTAAATGCAACAAAACACATATTTTTAAATAAAGCAATTAATGTTATTTAACAATTTTATCAAATCAGTACTTAAAACAGATTTTTATTTAATTTTAGCACATATTTACAAATTATAATGCAAAAATTGTAGGTTATTTCAGATTTTTGTAACATATATCAGGTTTAAATATTTAACAATAGATGGAGCAGTTTTAATTTTTTGAAATAAATTGATAAAAAACTGGTCAAAAATTAAGAAAAACTAATAAACTTTATGTAATTTTAACGCAAAACTTTAAATTGCATTAAATTATTCAATATTTCATGGTAATATATATTTTTGCTAATTTTGCTACAGTTTTCTTTACTTTTATAAACAAGAGATGACACTACATGTGCTTATTCTAACACTTGATACGAAATATTCATACCGTATCTAGAGCTAGAATGAATTCATTCTGTGTTTGAAAAGTGTGTGTATTTGCTTACATTCTAAAGCAGTCGTAGAAAAAAAAAACGTTCTGTAACCAGGAATGTTATTGTCAAAGAACTTTTACCTCAAAAAGGAGCATGATGAAATCTACCGTATGCTTTGTTTGAAGCGTGAACCAACTATGGTAAGGGGCTGGTGGGGAGTGACTATTGTTTACACTTAGTACGCGTAAAGAAAGAGAAAGAATGTGTAAACTCACAGTCTAATGTCTAATGTAAAATGACTGACAGGGGTACAGTGTTGTCGATTGGAAACATATACTTTGGATATTTTATTGTAAATTTTAAGAAACATTAGTTCTGTATGAGTTTTATATTAACTAGTAGTTTAATTTTAATAGATTTAAACATACTATATTATTAAACATAATTATAGTATACACAATAAAGTTTTTTACATTTTTAATTTAAGTATAATGATTTGAATTCATGATAAGGTGGAAACTACGCAACATCGCTACCAGGTAGCCTAAAAGTCGACTAGCGACATCTACATTTTACACCACAAAGCTGATCGCGTTTCTGTTAGTAAATAAACAAACAAAAAGATGACACATTCATAAACATTGGTCTGAAATTACTTCTTGAGGTAAAAGTTCTTTGGTTATTGTCAAATATTTTCTTCGGCTATAAAGTACCGTCTTAAACAGAAATAAAACATTTCCTGATAGTAAAACATCTTTTTTATATTTTAAATTAAATTAATAAAAAAAATAATAAATTTTAGTTTACTTTTTCAATATACTACCAACATAAATATTACTATTTTATATTTTACTCCGGGTTTTACTCTACCAGTATAACCATAGGCGCCGACTTTTTAATATTCCAGGGGACACAAAATAGTTTAAATAGAAAACACACAGCGTGTCAAATGTTCGCCCACCCCCACTTTAACTTTTGAACGCCTTTAGATATAAACTTGAAATTTAAAACACGTAAATAATATAACCCAAATAATTTTATAGTATATATTTGGTATGCTTAAGGAGATGGAGACAGGTGGGCCAGGGGGGTAATTTTTAAATAGAAAGAGGGTCATGACATGACATTGTGATGGATCATTAAAATTTTTAAAGCTTATAAAATTAGCCCACATATTTTTTTATTTTTTCGCTAGGTTATCTTAAACCCCCAAAAATGGGAATTTTCGTCAATTTTTGAAAAATAGTTTATCTCATGATGCAAATACATCAATTTTACTTTTAAACTAATTTTGAACGATATAAATAAAATTTTAGAAACAAAAATCTTAAAAAATCGCATTTTTAGCAAAAAAAAAAAATAAAAAATAAAATCCTAAAAAAAGGTTTTAAAAAATTAAAAATTATATAGACGAATAGAGAATTTTATAAGCTTTAAAATTATGTATCACACGACCCCCTTTTCATTTAAAAAATGTCCCCCCTTGCCCCCTATCTCCATTGTGCCTCCAAGGCATATCAAATATAAAATAAAAAATTATTTCTGTTATGTTATTTAAGTGTTTTAAATTTCAAGTTGATATCTTAAGCCATTCCAAATTTAAATGGGGGCGGTC
>OY294046.1:5163406-5228189 GCA_958510825.1 Brachypterus glaber
GCCAAGGACCTACTGTCAGAGTAAGTACTCGAAAAAAAAAATAAAAAGCTTAAAATGAAAGTGCAGAGTTTACTAAACTGCTCTTTTGTGGCAAAACTATCAAATCTGTATAAAATTTTTATAGAACTTAATTTGTAGATTATAAAATTCTCTACAAAAATATTTACACAAATATATTTTTATTTTGCTTAGTTTGTTCGTAAAAAGTAAATAAATGAAAAAGAAACAAAATTAAAGTCCACAGTGTAAACTTTTTTCCCGAGCCCAAAAAATACATTTTTCTTATCAATTTAAGGCGCAGAATCCAAATTTGAGCTTAAAAAAATCCAGCACATCTTATTTTTTAAATTTTAGTACAGGCAATTATGCCAATTTAAAAATAATTTATAAAACAAAATATTGTGTGTTTTTGTTTGTTTTTTTAATGGTTCTACATCATAAAAATGTTACTTTATTACATAAAAACCATATTAGGTAAAAATTTTTTAGTTCATTTTTGACCCCCTAGTATAGATTTTTGACAATTTTTAGCATAAGTACGTGGCGATAAGCTTGTCCCCTTATGCACCCTTCTCCTTACCCTCCACCCCTACTTAGTTTTGTCACATTATCCATTTTTTTTAAATATATTTTTTATAATATCCCTATTTATACCTATGAATTTAAAGTTTCCATGTTTTAAGTTGGGTATTTTTTAACTAATATTGAGTCGCCGAATCTAAATTTGTCCTCGGAATATTTTTATCTCCCATGATTTTAGAACAATAGAGGGATAAAATAATGATTTTTTAACATTTTTATCACATTTTTCTCAGAAAACTAAGGTAATAGAAATATTCTGAGGCCAGATTCGGTTTTAGCGACCCAAAATTAGTTAAAAAACATATGACTCCAATCAGGGCAAGAAACCATGTTGCCTAGTGTAATTTTAGGGGTGCTTGTAAATCAGAAAACAAGAAAAAATGTTCCTATAAACATATGTCTTAAAATGGGTCCTACGCCTCTTTAAAAGGGGTTAAAAAGTTCGGTATATACTTTATAACTCAAGAATCCTTTGAGCTATAGCAAAGAGGTTTTGCACATGATCTAAACTAAATCAGGCCTATTACATATAATTTTTATGTAGTTATTTTAACCAATGGCGTGCGAAATGGGGGGCTCTATCAGTTTTTGGCCCAAACATTTTTTTGTACACCCTTTTTCTATTTTTAATAGTTATCTCTTGGGTACAAATTCAAAAAAAGACACTAAAATGTTAAAAACCAAATTTTCAATGATGCATGGTTGTTATAGATTAAAACTAACAAATAACGTTTCTATACATGTAGGTCCAAAAATCGCTTTTAAAGCTATTATTTATTTAAAAAATAAAATTTTACAGATAAATATTTACCTTATTGATGATTTATTTTAAAAATACAACCCGTACCTGAAACAGAAATTAAAAATTAGTTTTATATTCTTCGCAATATCATTAATAGAAGAGTACCTAGTATAAAGTTATCAAATTTCCAAAATCGTCAGAAACACGAGAAGACAAAAAACTGAAGTGAAAATTTAATACTGTAATTTGTACTGTACTGTCGAAAATTAACTTTTTGCCCAGGGGTGTAGATAACGCCTCTTAATTTATATGTAAAAAAAGTCCGCCGCTGGTTAAACATTTTTTTATATCATAAAATGATAATTTTTATTAGTTGCATACTACAGTAAAAATATCAAGTCAATAAGTTAAACCGTTTGGACTTTTTGACGTAAAATCTGAATAATATTATCTAAAATAATTTTTAAATATGTGTTTTTTTTTTGTTAAAACAAATGAAAATCGTTTTTCTTAAAAACGCATCGATAGATTTTTTAAATTTGGTCTTAAAATGCCAAAGCTCTGAATATTTAAATTATGAAAAAAAAACAACTTGGGTTACATGAAAGTTGAGCTAAATGTTCTTCCAGACCAGTGTGTACGAGGTCAGAGAAATCATAATGCAGATTTCTCCATTTAGAATAGACAGGGACAAAAGTTCTACCCAAAAAGGATAGAAGTAATATCACCAACATGAAGAAAAAAAAATCTCCTAGGTTTTTTTTTATGTTGGCTGCACTGTCAGTAATTTTCTTTAGCCACTGTCATTATGTGAGCTGCTTTTGATATTGTTTTGATTTCAGTTTTTTGTGTGTTTTACTAAATATTGTGTTTTTATTGACTATTATAGTACTTTTACGAGTTTTGATATTTAAATATTGTTTACCAAAGGTAAGTTCTTTCTTTATACCTTAGATTTAAAGCCTATACGAAATTCGTTTGGACTTTTGCAACCCTTGTAAAAACCTCTTGGCATTTTGGTAGCTATAACAGAAATAACGCTTGTCATAAAATTAATTTCTTGAAATGAAGAAACTGGTAACGATATTAAAATATATAATAATAATATATAGTTAATGATAAATATGATAAACATTAAATAAATTCATATTTACCTTTTCATATTTAAGGTTATGTTTTGTAAATAAATAAACAGGTTAAGCAACCAACCTAACAATATAATATTTCATTCTTTATTTTACTATTAAATTAAATCATCAGTTTTATTTCTTACCAAAAAATATTCATTTCTTTAGCTTTATTTACAAAAATCAACGGTAATAAAAATTGAAAAAATGCAATATTTTTTAAATTTATTTAAGTTGGTAGTGGCGTGCCGTGCACAAATGAGATAGAGATATGGTAGACGTCTTCTGTTTTATAATTCTAGTTGTACAGAGCTCTATTTGGAAACTATATCAAGAGAAAACGCAATATACTAACCACTGAAGTGTTTATGTAGAAAATAAAATGTTTATAGAATTCAGTTTATTAAATTTAATATGGTTTTTATAATTGTTATTTAAAATAAAATGTAAAATAATATTTATTTTTTATATTTATATAAACATTTTATGTAAATTATATTACAATATTATTTTTTCATTTTTAATCATCTAAAAGCATAAAAGCTCATAATTATTTTTACATTAACTTTTTCAATATTATAAAGTTAAAATAAAATTTTATTTACAAATAGAAACTAAAATAATACAAAATTTATTTTACAATGTTGTGTTCACTTAAACAGAAAAAGGTCTAAAGGGAACGTTCAAGTATTACGTACCGCTCCTAGGGGGGAGAGGTCATTTTGGAGTGTTACGCCCATGTTAATGGTATAGGAAAATATCGTTACAGGGGGGGTGGGGGTCCAAAATGATCAAAATTTGCGTTACGTAATACTTGAACGTTCCCAAACTTATGGAAAAAAAATCTGGTTCCTGCAACCAGAAATTTGGCAAGGGCAAGAAAACCAATTATAAATTTTGTATTTGGTATACAAGATCCTTAAAATATGGTAAATACAGCAAGTTGTGTTTTTGGTTGCTACAATATTTTTAAGCTAAGTTTATTGTTTTTAAATAAATTACATAGCGGTTCTGAGCTGTTTCGGGGCCGGCGCGGTTGCAACTGCGCAATGCTCGGTCGGGAGTGCGCACGTTCCGGGCCGGTTCGGGGCTGCAGTTCTCGAGAGACAAAACAAGCCTATTATTGTTATTTATTATATATATATTTTTAGTTTTAATTTTTATTAGTTGCGAATGCGACGTGGGAGCACAGACGTGTGATCGTGGAGGCCTGGTGCGTTGATTGATTCAGCCTTAAACTGAATCAATCTGCGTGCTGCGTTCCTCGCGGCTGTGCGTCTGAGGTTTTGCGTCGCGTCTGTAAAGAAGGCTTTAAGCAGATGTCTTTCTTATCCGTCCTGCGTTGAGTAATGTTTACAAAAGATGTCGCTACCACCCCTTCAACTCAATGACAATCAATTTTATAATGTCAAAACATTTGTTTCATTTCTGCACGTAACTTCGCAGTTAATTTTAATTTTATATACTTTATTGTATATTTAACGTTAAATGTTTGACAAGGTAATTTTATATCAATTTTATTTATTTACAAGTAAATTCGCACCTGTTCTATGTATGTATACTACATTAATTTAAATTTTTTAGCCTCTGAAGATGAAATATCAAATTTCGAAATGCATCAGGCATTAGCTTAATACTTTTTTAAATATATCTGTCGGTGTTTGACAATATCTACTAGTTTTATTCTAAATTACATTTCTTAAAACAAAAGTGTGTTGTGTTTCCCCACGTTTCGCACGCCCCTGGTTAAAATAGGTACATGAAAATAACATAGGAAAATAGACTTTATTAAGATTAGTTCCGAGCAAAACCTCGTTGCTATATCTTAAAGGGTTCCTGAGTTATTAAATAAAAACCGAATTTTTTAGCCACATTTAAAGGGGCGTAGCTCCCTTACGACACATTTTTAGACATATGTTTATAGAAACTTTTTGTCATATTTTCTGATGTAGAATCACCCCTTAAAATTTCGGACCCTATTTCAAATACACCGTGTATACCACAATGTCAACCTGTATTATTTACTATAAAAAAATCAAATTATTTATTAAATTAGCATTTGCAGATTTTTAGTTGTAAGCAGTGGAAAATTATTCTGCAAAAGTCTTGGCAAAAGCCAATATACCTATAGACCCCGTGGGCAAATACTAAGTGATTTTATAGGTTAATGGTTATTACCAGTCATCGGCGAATTTCCAGTGCTCGCATAGGCGCCGCGTCGATTCTATCGTTGACGCGAGGTTTTAAATATTTACATTTTTATTTTCTTCGAAAAACACCGATATATTTACATATTTATAGTTAATATGTATATTCAATATTGTTGTGTGTAACAAATTAGTCGTCAAATGTTTCGATTTAGTGACCTTTATAAAAATTTCCCGCATAATTCGGCAAAATTATTCCGTAAGCCTATGTTTCTGTGTTTATTTTCAACGTTGATGAGTCATAACTGAATTTATTCCGATTAATGGTTATTACAACTTAATTGAATTACGTTTCGTTGCTGAATCTGTTACTAGCCGCAGTTACACATTATTTAAACGGGTAGGTTTTCGGTATTTTGGGTTGACCCTCCATGGTTTAAGTTGGCGTTATACTTACTTCCAGATCAGTTTGCCATATAAATGCAAATAAAGTGTTATTATTTTTAACTAAATTTGATCCCGGAGTATATGAAAAATGTTTTTACATCCTTTCTTGTGATAATTAAACACATTTGCATTTATATGGCAAACTGACCTGGAGGACTCTAGTTGCAATCTGATCGTTAAGCAGTGAGTGTATTAAAATTAAGAGATAAGTTAAATTAAATTAAAACAAGTCGTGTTCTCCGTTATCATCTTTATTATATTATTCACAGCGCATGCGCTAGAATAATATTATACGGTAGTTTCGAATTTCTCAAAATAGTCAAAAAACGTCCTGACAAAAAATTCTTGGATACAAATGTGTTTCATGAAAAAATAAGAAACTTTGAAAATGTCTGTCTGTCCGTCCGTTCGTCAGTGCGTCACGATAACTCCAGAACGAGTTATTCGATCGACTCGAAATCTTCAGGAAAAATCAAGTTCTATGAGGGGAAGATCCCTATTGTTTTTCAAAGTAATCCCCCCAAAAAACAAAAAAGTTATGAGTTGTTAAACTTTTTCAAAAAAAAAGTTTGTTTTTTTGCAAAAAAAATAAACTGGCTACCCCACCTGCCAATAGGGGGGTAGCCAAAATATAAAATCTCTACAGCCTTTAATAACGTGAGGGTATGAATTTTTGTCAATTTGCGTGACGTATTTTATGGACGACCCCTTAGCGGGTTAATACACATTAGTCTAAGAATGCTTTTTTTACTCTCATAAAAGCAATAAAATTGTAGAAAACTAGCTTTATATATTTTATTTCTGTTTAACCATATTTGAAAATTACCTATACTGGAAATTCAATAAAACATGCAGTGACTCATACCTCTGCTGCTTTCGTATAAGGGATCCGCCTTTGCGAAGCTTCGACGAAATTACGCGAGTCGCACCCGAACTGGTATGATCTTCGCCTTTTAACACACATTCGCAACTCAGTCACTGCGGGTTTTATTGAATTTCCAGTATAGATAGAGTGCTTAAACAAGTCATATATGACTATAGTGCGCAGTATCAGCTGCAAAAATCTATTTGGGTATCCTATATTGAAAATTTAAATTAATTAAAGAGCTTTTAAGGCAAACCAATGTAATTAAATAACTAAATAACTAAATTACATAGATAATCATTAGTTGGCGAATTTCCAATACTCGCACAGGCGCCGCGTCGACTCTAGCGCTGAGGCGAGGTTTTAAATATTTACATTTTTATTTCTTTTTATTTTGATTTTTTTTAATGATTCCATTTAAAAGAGTAAGGTGGGAAAAAAAGTTATCGACAAATAAAAATTAAAAACTTTCGTATTCTTAAAAGATAAAAATCGAATGTCGTTTTTTTCTTTGAAAAACACAGATATATATACGTATTTATAGTTAATATGTATAGTTGTAATATTGTTGTGGGTAACAAATTAGTCGTCAAATGTTTCGATTAATAAAAATTTCCCTCATACACGGAAAAAAAAAATTATAGCTAGGAGCGCTATAACACACATACCAAGCAAATTATAATCGCTTATTATATAAATACAAGGCTTTCTCTTACAATTATGGCAGTCAGTGTAAAAATTTATATGAAATACTTTAATTGTTTAGTGAATAATAAAATATAACAAATAGTATGGCATTTATAGCTTAAATAGATTTAATTATTGTCCGTGCTAATAATTTTTATAATATAATAAAATTTCTGTAAATTTATAATAGTGCCTGTAATAAATATAATCGTGTCTGTAATATATATAATCGTTTCCAATTTATTTTTAACATTATTAGTTATTGTGTCCCTTATAATCTATAGCTTAAATCACTATAATTTGCCACTGTTACCAAATATCTTATAATGTATAGCGCAGAGCCCACTAATTTCTTTCCGTGTAATTCGGCAAAATTATTCCGTAAGCCTATGTTTCTGTGTTTATTTTCAATTTGATGAGTCATAACTGACTTTACGCCGAATACTGTAGATAATTAAATTATTTTGACAAATTTCATGGTAAAATATAAATTTTATTTTGATACTTTCTCCTATAGGAAACTACTGCGTTAGTAAAAAATAAATAAAACCGCGATTTCCGCAAGAAAAAATCTGTTTGTCTGTCGGTATGTCTGTTCGTCCGTCAGGAAAAATTTTTGACCACAATAATTTGAGAACGCCTAAAAAACATTAAATTTGCCTAGGTTCTTTCATCAAAAGATCCTTTCAAAAGCAATTAATAAAATAAAAATTAAAAAACCCAAATATATTTTTTTTTTTTTAAATAAAAATTAACATAGGGGAAAGTATGTATTCTTATTTATGTTTGATAACAATTGATAACAACTGAAAAAAAAACTTTTCTGATATTAAATATTAAATATAAAATTGTAATTTTCAATTTTATTTTTACAAAAAAGTAAAACACTTCAAATAAAAGATCTTCACTTTGGAATAGGTATCAATTTACAGTAACTACGTTTAAAGCAGATATGATATTCAATTTTAGAAAAAAACCCTGAAAATTGCCCTAAAAGATTTAATAAAGAAAAGGTTTAAATTAAAGTACGAGATTTGTAAAAAAAATCAGATTTTTATATTTATAGGTTCAATCCCGATGAGACTAAATTTTGCCGGTTAAACTGCGCGTATCTTTTTTTTTTTTTTTTTGGAAATTCTCGTTAGAAAATGTTTGACACCTAATATCAGATAACCTGAGTTATTTAAACTGAATCAGGGTGGCTATTCTCATTTCGGTAAGTTTTATTCACGTGAAAGCCAACTTCACAGCAGTTCTTCTGATGAATTGATGGGCCTAGACCGTGTTACTCCGCCCATATTCATCAAAATATCAGGCGAAAAAAATCCGCTCGAAACCAGAATAGTCCCCCAGGTTAAATGTCTGAGATGAAGTATTTTATCTTTATTATTAAGCCAAATACATTTTCTTTCAACCAAATAACTCATTCAAATTTTAAATATTTTGACGCACAGTTACAGCGGGGCCTTTGAAAGGGACGGGTGTAGCCTTCTTGGCACATTCCAGTGCAGCGAATTCGCCATCTTTTATGATGTGCCTTGTGTATTTTTATATTATTGTATTATGTACAAGTTAAAGTGAATTTTAAGTTAATCATAATGGACGTTTGAAGATAATTTTTTTGTGTGTTTTTAATGATAACTTTTTATATTAGCGTGGAAATTACTACAGTAGTAATTTATCAGTGAAGTGCGCAAGTCAGGATACATATCCGATTAGTACTTGCGCACTGGAAACGTCATGATTATATAGAGAAACCCTGGTTAATTATTCGGAAGAAAAAGACCAAATAAATAGAGAGAGAGAGAGAGAGAGAGAAATATTTTGACATTCAACCACAATTTTAAATTTCCTCACCTTATGTCGTGATGAATATATATACACTGCTCCGGGAGTGAAGTTGGATTTTTATTCAGCGACCTCAAAATTCCCAATATACCAATTTTCACAAAAATATTTAAAAAATTAATGCTTCGCCCCCAGAGAGTGAAGTTTAATTAAATTTTTCCTAAGATTCACTTTCAGCGACCTCAAAAACGGGTATATACCATTTTTCACGAGTATATTGTAAATATTTATAGGTAAATAATCAACCCCGCCCCCAGGGATGGCTTTTCTAATTTTCTATTTTTTTTATTTAATGATTAATTTCATGAAACAAGTACGTAAATTGTACTAATTTTAAATGTAATAAATAAAAATTTAAAAGGAAAATTGAAGAAATCGAAAAAAAAAGAAATTTCAGCACCTTTAATTATTTTTTAAATTTAAAATTATATGGTCAAAAAGAGAATTTATTAAGCTTTAAAATAATGTATCACACAACTCCCTTTTCATTTGAAAAAATGTCCCACTTGCTCATCTGCCTCCATTGTGCCTCCAAAACATATAAAATATACAACATTTTATGCGCCCATTAAGCTCTTATAAATTTTGCACAAAACTCTTTTTGATATATCCAGAAATAAATAAAATTAAGCATTATCATGACAAATGGACCACTCTGTATATACCGTGCGATTATAAAGTGCCGAACACGTTTTAATGCAAAACTGGCATTAGCGATGAGTAAAATGCAAGAAAGCTGTGTGCGTTTTACTGGCCACCGAGCTGTTGTACGTAGCAATCATATGGGCTTGTCGCGCACAACTCTACACTGATGAAAAAATTTTTACACGGCCGTGTAGACCTGAATTGATACGGAAATGTGTTAAAATGTGTAAAATTGTATAAATTTTACGAAAAATGGTGTTAAAATTAGAGGAAAGTCGCCTAATTTCGGATACCATTTACAATGTATTCAATATTTAATACTCGGTATTACTTTTTGATATTTTTTTTATACAACTTATTATAGCGAACCATGATTTATTATAAAATCAATTTTATTACAGTTTATTTTTTCCAAAAAACAAGGTTAAAAAAAATCAGCGCATTTTTGTGCATTTGAAAAAGGGCTCCTAATTTCGGACATATCCGAAAAAAATTTTTCAAGAGTAGTTCTGGATCCCATTGCTTATGTTTCTTGTTATTCCTTCACATTTAAGACGTAATTTAATCATTAAGCGATTTTCTACGAAATACTATAGGAACTATAATTTTAGATTCCCAATTTCGAATATCTTAGTATCTTAGGTAATTTTCGTTTTTTCAAAATTGTTTATCTTAGTATCTTAGGTAATTTTCGTTTTTTCAAAATTGTTTATCTTAGTTTGTTGTATCATTATAAAAAAAATAATTAATGGTTGGTTATCCTGAATAATAATTACCTTGCGGATATCCGAAATTGGGAATCAAATGCACAAAAATGGTCTATCCGAAATTAGGCAACTTTCTGCTTTTTAGATTAGAAATTTGTAGAATGTTTACGTTTTTAAATTGCTTAATTATGAATAGTGCATCAACTTAACTAACATCATAACTTACCCAAGACAGAATCACGAACTTTTATAACGATTATTAATAAAATAAACAAGCATAATAATGCAACTGAGCACAAAACTGCCATTTGCAATATAAACGATTTGTGCTGCCATTTAAAGGGGAGAAGCTCTACCGTTATCATATTACAGGACGGATTTAGTTTGACTTTTGGCTTCACATAAAAGTAGGTTTCTGTTTACCTTTGCAGACAGTATCTTAAATACACTACTATCCGAAATTTGGAAACCATCCGAAATTAGGCGCATTTCCTCTACACATTTTTGCCCAATTTAACACGATTCCGTGTGAAGTCAGGTCTACACGGTCGACTGTGTAAAATATTTTTAATCACAGAGGCGTGGTTTCAAACGAAGAGTATTTTCTTTTCAAACTGTTCGGCACTTTATAATCGCACTGTATATGACAATGATAAAATTAATTAAATTCTCGTAATAGCATCAGGTAAATTACCTTATATATGGCTTCAAATGTAAAATATGCTGCAATTCTAGCTATAATTAAATTGCTGAATTCAACTGATACACTTGTATGAAATATAAACATATCAAACGTAAAATTAGGGTGGCTCCTTCGTTAACACCCCTAGTAGAAATTTAACGTTAGAATAACGTTTTTCTAATGTTAGAAAGCTGTATAAAAGTACGTTATAAAATATGTACCAATGTCCCGCTTTTTAACGTTAGAATCTAACGTTAGTTAGAAACGTTAATCTAACGTTAGATTTTTAAGTTAGAAATACGTTATAAGTAAGTTTAATTTCTAACTTACGGAGGGGGCGTGGCCAACTAGGAAATTTCTACCTGCATCATAAAATGGCAGCTGGAGACAAATTTATTCATATAAATCTTAATATATATTAGGAATCATAATATTTTTAAACATAATTTCGTTACATTTATTTATAATATAGCCATCTTTTTAGGTGGCCCTAAATATTTTTTGTGTAATATGCTGTTATACTTCGATAAATACGTTTACCTCTCAGAAAAACTTTATATTTAGTTAGTTAATATTTATTTATATATTCAGAATCTTAAAATATTTTTTCAATTCTAATACAGCGTTGCCAGACTTACTATAATTTTGAATTTGGGGGATATTTTTTTAAACTTATTATAGAAATAATAAATAATTATCAAACCTGCACATATCTGTCTGAAATGAGTATTTTCTACTATTAATAATGGAAAGTTAAAAAATATTTAAAGTTAGAATAAGGTTAGAAAAAGGTTCGAATTTAGTTGGGAAACTAACGTTAGATTTATGTATTTTATAACGTTTTTGTCAAAAGTTAGTTTTTAAGCTTAGATTTATATATTTTATAACGTTTTTGTATAACGTTTGATTTGCGTACTTTTCTACCAGGGACTGGTCGACAAAAAAAAACATATGCCTCCATTTTGTCTGATATATCATTTTCTATGTACTTTTTGATGCTGAACACGAATTTGACCTCCATTTGTTAAGTTTGGTTCGAGATACTGAGAGAAATGCTACTGCTTTTTTGAAAAAAAAAAAGTTAAATATCGTTGTTTTCGGCCCTAAAAATTTTTTATATTATACATCTATAAGATGCAGTTAAAGGTTTTTCGAGAAAAGTTAAAATTTTGCATGTATACATGCAAAAGCTCGTCGCTCTAGCTTAAAGGGTACAAGAGTTATTATTTAAAAAACTTATTTTTATTACAATCTTCAGGGACATAGGCACATATGTGTACGTTTAAAAATAAATTCGGCAAAATGAAATTCACCGAATTCCTTAATGCTCAGTGTCTATAGGTGTTGCCATTTGCTATGTTTCCAATCACAAAAGGCCAAGATTCGCATATTTTCTGTTCTTTACTTGTTTTGACAATAAAAATCATTTTTAACTTTTGCTACTAAATTAATTTAAACAAAAAATTCGTCCCTGAAGAGGTTAAAGAGCCGTAGCTCCCTTACACGGAAAGAAATTAGTGGGCTCTGCGCTATACATTATAAGATATTTGGTAACAGTGGCAAATTATAGTGATTTAAGCTATAGATTATAAGGGACACAATAACTAATAATGTTAAAAATAAATTGGAAACGATTATATATATTACAGACACGATTATATTTATTACAGGCACTATTATAAATTTACAGAAATTTTATTATATTATAAAAATTATTAGCACGGACAATAATTAAATCTATTTAAGCTATAAATGCCATACTATTTGTTATATTTTATTATTCACTAAACAATTAAAGTATTTCATATAAATTTTTACACTGACTGCCATAATTGTAAGAGAAAGCCTTGTATTTATATAATAAGCGATTATAATTTGCTTGGTATGTGTGTTATAGCGCTCCTAGCTATAATTTTTTTTTCCGTGTAGGGCTCATTTCCAGAGCAACCTTTATAGGAACTTTTTTTCATATTTTTTAAGGTAGAATCACCTCTTAAATTTCTCGAACTTATTTCTGAATAACCCAGTATATGCATATTTTAAAAAGGTTTTTATTCGTCTGAAATCTGGCATTTTAGACGACTAAACTAAATTTATAAATTATGAGCGGAAAGTGCTTTTCCACGTATTGATGTAAATTATTTATTTATGTTTAAAAAGCTTTAATTCAAATGTTAAAATTTAAAGGGTAAACGATGTATCTGAAGTAAAAATAAAGTGAAAATGGTACGGTTCCACCGGTAGTTTCGAATTTCCAAAAATTCTTGGATACGGACATACCCCTGAAATTAGTGTAATACGTAAACTTTTATTATATATATTATAAACTAACATAAATCAAGACCCTGAAATTGATTGTATATTGTATAAACCAATTTTCAAAAAAATCATCACCACCCCTAAGGGGGTGGTTTTGGAAAAAAATAATTTCAAGATTTAGTTTTTGCAACCTCAAAAACCCCCATATTCAAATTTTCACGAAAATATTAAAAATATTTTAAAATATTTACCCCCTCACCCCTGCGGGGGTGGAGTTAGAATTTTTTTATTGTCAATTTCGATTTCAACAATATTAAAAACCCTTATAATGAAATTTTCAAATTTTTGTAAACAAATATTGTTCTCGCTCCGGATTGTTTTTGGTGAACAAACCCGAGCGAAAACTTTTGGTAACATACCTGTATGCCAAAGTCTCTAGCTTAAAGCGTTCTTAAGTTATCGTGCCCATAAGATTTCCTGGACAAATCGACCAATCGACCAATAATTTTTTTTGCTTGAAATAGATTTATATCGACATAAAACGTCATAAAACGCAAAAATACGCAAAAAAAAATTTACAGGGCTTTCCTAAATTTTGAAATTTTTCAATACGGGAAAGCAAAATTCCTACAATAATTTTAATTATAAATATACAGGAACATTTAATCATAGTTGAGGCACAGTGCATCATGAGTCACTTTGTCCAATCGGTCTTTGACTCACTGTGTCCCCCCCAGCAACCAGACCAGTTCAAAGTGGAAATAAAAAAACATACCAAATATCTGATAAATTTTTGTAAACACACTTATTTAAGAGTTAATAAAGAATATAAAAATGCCAAATTTCACTGTAATTTACGTAAAAGTAGTACAAATATACCTAATTAACAGATTAACAAAAAAAAAATACTTTCATTATTTATTTTATGCAGCCACCTCTTCGCTTTAACACACGTCACGCAGGTTTGCCGGCAAGTGACACTTTATCTAGAAAAACGTCTTCTTAGCGCGTCATTAGAAAGCGGCGTTTCTAACACTAATATTGGTAGAGTTATAGTCAACGATTCATTGTGCCCAATGACTCACTGTGCCCCCTATTCTCCTAACCGGTTTGGAGCAATGATCATCCAATATATTGGACTACTCCTATAGAAGTAGCATTATGTAGCTTATAGGCTTGTTTATAATTCTAAACTGATAGCAAGTTAATTAAATCTTGTTATAGGCATACAATGTATACTATACATATAGCTATATAGCTATTTATGTGGTGGCAAGATAAACAACAAATGACATGACGAAATCTCACATATTACGTGATTATATAATTAATTCTCTTTCCAACAGTAATATCCCTATTAGAGGTCTCACATACGAGCCTATGGAATTATTTTGTGTCATCGGTGCTGGCGTTTTTGGGATTTTGTGCTCATATTTAAATTAGAAGTTAATTAAATTATTAAAAATTTAAATGGTATAGCTAGATTTAAATTGTACTTAAAATAATTTAATAATTTAATCAATCCGGCCTAAAAATATTTAAAATGTATTTTTTTAAGATTTAGGAGAAACGTGGTTCTAACTAAATTTTATTTTTTTAAGTTAAGGATATTTTAAATTTGCCGCTAAATACTCCACAAAGTCCGATTTAAACTGAAGCATGTAGCTTGTTTTGAATGTCAACATAACCAAAATTTATAATTTTTGTTTACTTACTTTGTTTTTATGATGTTTTAATGTAAAAAAAGAGAATTGATAAAGCTGTTGCTAAAAACACTTTTATACTCCTGTAGAAACAAAATTTGCTTATAAAATCGCTTTTATTCCAATAATATAAAGGAATAAACCATTGTTTTGTTCTCGTTAATGGCACGTCAGCGTTTTACGATTGTGTAAATTGAGCCTTGTCATTTCGCTTACGCTAAAAAATAAACTTATAGACGTATCTAGATAGTTTACCCAGTTTTTAACACTAAACTAAGAATTCGACCAATGAAATGTCAGAATTATTTGACACAGTTCATTTCACTGATTAAATTCTTAATTTGAATCTTAATTCTTAGTGTTAATGATTGGGTAAATCAACCTTAAGAACATATGAAACAATTGACTGGACAAAAGTCAAATTGCAGGCCTGTGTAATTATTAGATATATTTGTACGAGTATGTTTTCTCCGAATCATGTTGACTTAGTAAACCTTAATTGGCATATACCTTACCATCTATCTAGCTATCTTACAACAATTAGACAATTGTAAACTATAGAACCAGATATCAGGTAAACCTAATTATCCTGAATAGTCAATATGCTTTAAAACTTAGAGGCCCTCTATCTAGCGGCGGTTATAGAGCCGTTAGTGTTTAGTCCAGTCCATAGACAAAGAACATAGATGAGCTGTCATCTCAAGGTTATTACAAATTTACGAGTCCTCCATTTTGATCGGAAGTTACGTCAGAAATCAGCCGGGAAATTTAAATTAGTGGGTAAAATGTAAATAAATAAAAGACATAACCTTACTTTTTAATGTTTTTATTATTTACTGTCAAAGTATATCATTCTGTTACTGTAGATATGAAATTATTAACTATTAACTATACTGATTCAAATAGCTAAAGCGAATTGACCGTTTTTTTCAGGAGTGTGCCTTGTTGCCAGATTAAATATTTATTGAATTAATTTTATATAAAAGTTTTATTCATATGATATAAAAATCTAAAATTTATTATGTTGTTAAATTTTTATAATTGAACATAACTTGAAATAATAGTATTTTAATTTTAAAAAGTATATTTTTGAAATATATTAAAATTTAAGCTATGAAAGATACAGGAAGTTTGCGATTCTAAATTAGACTCGGCAACATACCCTGTGCAACGTTGCCGGGTAACTTTCGGTGACTTTTGGGCGTTTGACTATCAACTTTGACAAGTGTTTTGAGGTTAAAGTTTATATTTTTCGATTTATTTTAATAATTTTCCTAATTTCTATTTCTTTTTTGATTTTGTGTTATTTTTTAATAACCAAATACAAATCTGTGTTTTTGAGACAAAAACTGTTTTTTTCAAAGCAGTTTTTTCTGTTGTGTTTTTTGTTCTGTTTTTATACCTATTTGTTTAAAGTTTGTTTCAAGTTTTTGAATTTTGTTGTGTTTTTACTCTTGTTTGTTTTGCAATTTTTAAAATGCCAAAACATTAAGTGTGGAGGTCAACGAGTTAGTGGCTTCTTTAAAACGTTCTTTTTTTGAGGAGGAACGAGACAATAATGGTCCATTTATCCCTCTAAACAATGTGAGAGAGGTAAGCAATACATTTTTGTATATAAATATTTAAATTAACTTTAAAATTAATTTTTAGCAGGTTAGTATGGCTCTTGGTATAAGCATAGGAACTGTACACAGAATTTCTGCACTTCAAAACAGTGGTGTAGCAATGGAACCACCAGTCAAAAATAAAACCAT
This sequence comes from Brachypterus glaber, assembly GCA_958510825.1. Taxonomy (NCBI): domain Eukaryota; kingdom Metazoa; phylum Arthropoda; class Insecta; order Coleoptera; family Kateretidae; genus Brachypterus; species Brachypterus glaber. The sequence continues at coordinate 5,179,602 of OY294046.1, forward strand.
TAAGAGGCCTGCTACTGGTATTGATGGGTTTACTGAAAATGCCATCAAGAATACGATATACACTGCATATGAAAGAAGTAAGTATGGGAGTGTTCAAGTATTACATAACGCGCTAGAGGGGGGGGTGGGGGTCTCCAAAACGTTTCGCCGCGTTACAGATTCTTGTTCAAGAATTGTCAAAGAATTGCTACAGATACTTTGTCAAGATACTTGGACTTTTTCTTTAGCAAGAATGTAGCAAGAAAAATTGACAAGAAATCGAAAAGCAATCTCTATCATGATCAAATTGTACTTGTTATAGTAGGTCAAGATTCTTGAACAAGAATCTTGTCAAATTGCTTGCTACAAACTTGACAAAGTATTGCTAAACGCTCTGCTTCCAGAATCTTGCTAAAGTCTTGTCCAAGTCTGGATACAGAATCTTGATTAATTCTCTCAAGAATTGTCCAATTCTTTACAAAGAACTTTGTCAAGTGCTCTGGTCAAGACAATTGTCCAAGATCAATTTACTAGGGCATTAGAAAAATGAGTCAAGATATGGGGTAATTGAAAATTGTTGGGCGCATTCACCAAAATAAAAAATAATTTTTAAAAATCTTTTGACGCATAAAAAATCGCTGCAGGCGGGAATTCTTATTGATAATAACACTAAAATTCTAAAACACCAATGATTCTATTTTTTTATTTACAGAAGAGCATTTAACATTGTCCCTCCTATATTTGAAACTGCAAGAAGCTGAATTTTTTTAAGGAAGCCATGAGTCTCTCAGGCTTGTTTTATTAAATATTGGATTTAAATGGTCCAAGGATAATCCTAGGAGAGGACTTATGGAAATTCCCTACATAGCCCTTAAACGTATACAATTTTTAAGGGAGTATACAAAAATTCAAAAAAAAATTCTATTAATTTGTCTTTCTTGATGAAACATGGATTTTTCAAAATGGCACTCTAGGTCATTTGTGGCAAAATAGTGACAAAAGAAGCGTCAGAACTATGCAGGTATGCAACTCATTTTTTATGATTTTTATTTTCCTGTAAAAATCTTAAATGTCTTATAAAAACCTGGAATTTCATTGCAGTAAATAAAAAAAACAGGAATTTGCATGGCATCGAATTTGGCTTAAAAAGTAAAAAAAGGATATTTTGGACGTTATGTAAATTTTTTCTTTTAGACCCCCTTGCCTCCGTAACATTTCGCCACGTTTAATTGGAACATTTTATATAGGGTGTTAATTTCAGCTAGACTCCCCCAGGTCAGTGAAACCATTGTTGAACAGCCCCCCAAGAGAATATTAGTAAATCAAATAGGGGCGGATCCAGGATTTTGCTCTGGGGGAGGCAATTTCTGTCCGATTTTACCTATCTTTCACAAAACTTGTTCTAAACAAAAAAAATTGCTTGACTATTGGGGGAGGCAGTTGCCCCCATCCCCCCCCCCCTGGATCTGCCTCTGATATCAAATTGATATTTGATTTTGAAACCCTTTTGTTTTTTTAGGTATATAATTCTTAATGCTGGAAATGCAGGGGGATTTATACGTGGAGCAGAACTAATATTTTCATCAAAAGACAAAAAACAGGATTACGACGGTGAAATGAACCAGGATAATTTTTTTAATTGGTTTGAGAACCTACCAATTGCCAACCTGGAGGAGCCTTTTGTAATAGTATTGGACAATGCTTCTTATCATAATGTATTCTTGGAAAAAAATCCAACAACTAACCGGAAAATCCCACAAATTCAGAAATGGTTGGAGAACAAAAATATTTATGTTGCTCCCCTTGTCATTGAACAGAGTATAGATAGTGAAGATGAAGAAGAATAATAAGTAATGCAGTTTTTGATAATATATCAACTTTAAATTTGGAAAACCTTAATAACATAACCCAAATAGTTTTTTGGTATTAATTTGATATGTTTGGGGGCACAAAAAGCGGATTTTTTTTTATGGAAAGGGGGTTTGTGTGCTCGTACATCATAAAATTCTTCATTCGACCATATACCTTTTTTTACATTTTTTTAGGGGATTAAGAATGTGTTGAAAATGGTAATTTTATTTAAAATTTCTTTACAAATATAAAAAAAAAATAGTTTAATAATTAATTTTATGACACAAAAACGTAAATTATACTTTTAAATAAATTTAAAAAAAAAAACAAGAAACCCGTATTTTTCAACAAAAAAAAAATAAATGAAAATCACCTTCAAAAAAAAAATATAAAGTTGAAAATGATATGGTCAAAAACAGAATTTAATAAAATTTAAAATGACGTATCACATGGCCCTTCTTTTTATTTAAAATTTTTTCTCCTTGTCCCCCTTCCTTTATTGTGCCCCTAAACATAAAATATATACCAAAAAATTACTTGGGCTATGTTATTTAAGTATTCCAAATTTCAAGTTGATATCTTAAGTCGTTTAAAAGTTAAAGGAGGAGCAGACATGCACTGTAGATTTACAAGATATATTTTGTTTTAATGTTGAGAGATAAACTAAAACAAGTTTTTTTTTGTCTTATTACCAAAATTCCTCTTTTCTACAAATTGTTAAATATGTTAATTAATATTTTAAAATGTTCAATAATAAAATTAATAAACATTTTCAAAATTTATATTTTTTATTTGTTGTGTGGCAACTGGTTGGCACTAAAATTAATATGTATGCTGGCATAAAGGGCTGGACTGACCCAGCTGGGGCCCAGGGAAACTTTTTTCCCTGGCCCCACATCTGGAAAAAAACCTTACCCATGGCAGAAAATTTTAATAAAAAAAGGTCCTCACCTCTGATGCTGGGCCCTGGGGAAATTTCCCCCCTGCATCTGGCCCTTCCAACATACATGGCTAAAAGAGTCCATAGTTTTGTCATGAAAAGTCCGTAGGTATGGTATCAATTCACATTCTGTATATGATGTGATGTTATCAGGGGGCTCTTGAGGTATTTTTTTTTGGAGGGGAGGGCAGGACAAACATTTCTCAACTAAAGATTGAAAAATTTCCCAAATCTAAAATAGCTTTGCCCCTGGCAGAAATTTTTTACGACTAAAAAAAAAGATCATAAGATACTTGTCTCTGATTTTTCCAACTGATACTACCAATTTCCCAACTGTATGTACCACACTCTATTTTTTACTACTACATTTGATGACAGCTCAACACCTAAACAAATTTTCCAACTTTTACCCTAGCTGATAATTTTCCTATTTGGAAAGTAGATTTACACAATTAAGGTGTGGCTGGGGGGTGTTTTATCACTAAATTTATACTCAAAACTATTTTTTTCTAAATCATTAATTTAAAATGCAAAAACAATTTTTATTATCCATATTTAATTGACGTTTTTAGGTTATGTTTACACGAAATAAATCCGGCAACAGGGCACACTCCTGAAATAACGGTCAATTCGCTTTAGCTATTTGAATCAGTATATTAACTCAAAACATACATAAATTAGGTTATGTTAACCTGTTGCACGAAAATGTTAAAAGGGTGTGCGAAGAATTATATTTTTATATTTAAATTACTGGTAAAAATAAATAAATATCTGTGTAGTATAACATATTGATTTAGTTTTTACATATATAACAAACTGTTGCAACAAAACAACGACAAAAAGAAAGTTTTACTGACTACTGAAGTGAAATGAAAAGACACATCTCTAACAAAGAAAATATTCCTATCTAACGCAACACAGTGTTACCAACATAAAATATATATCTTTTTACTTGGACTTGGACAATTGGAATCAAAATGGAGGACGCATTTAGTCGGGACGCAGAAGTATGCGCAGACGGTCAAAAATCAATCTATTTGTTTATTTTGTCTATGGTCCAGTCAGACAGAGAGGAATTCCTATGTTGAAATTGCAATAAATGTACACAGGCTGATACTTTAAAGAGTAGTAGTGGATTGTTACAGAACGCTCCTGTTCCTGTTAGTTTTTCACCGGGTGATTTGATAAAAGAAATTAATAAATTATAAACTTACCTAAACTGTTAAATATGCATTAAAACAAACAAATTAAACAAAAACATTACATCAACAAACAAAATACACTGGACATTTTTCAACATTTTGTTTGTTGATGTAATGTTTTTGTTTCATTTGTTTGTTTTAATGCATATTTAATAAAAGTTTTTAATTTATTAATTTCTTTTATTTTTGTTTTAATACATTTTTTTTCCAAAAAATCAGTTTATAATGTCCAAGTTATGTCTAAAAAGTTTTAAAATTTTTATGTCTTTTTAGCCCTGAAGAAGCCTAAATATTAGGTGAAACGTTGGCATGATTATGTAATGCAATATTTGCTTCATTTCCGAGTATTTATCACAAATAACCCTAAATTAATTTCAAGAAGCATCCTGTAGGAAATATTATTGATGTTTTTTTTTTTTGGGCTAGTATTATTTATAAAAGGTTTTATTTGTTTTTGAAAAAACATTGATTGATTTTTACATCGGCACTTAGTGCTACTAAGAGTGCCGATGTATTAAAATCTTCGCCGAAAAGTCAAAATCTTTGACCACGTTTTTTTCACATTTCTCGACGTTTTAGACCATTGCAGTTTTTTGCATATTGTTTTTTATCGTATTCCGAAGAGCTGATTAGATTTTGGGGGTAAACGATTGGGGGTAAGGGTGTAAAAATAGGGTAAAACTCCTATTTTTAGCGTTTTTTGTTTATAATTAAAGCAATTATTATTGTATTTGATTAATTTAGCACTTATATAAAAGATAATTTTAAATTGGTTAAAAAATGTTATAACGTTTTCCTAAAACGCATTGTTTTCGAGATATTGGCGTTTAAAGCAGTAAAAGTTTTTTTTAGCATATCTCACATATTTATAACCCGATTTCAAAAAATTATATTTTAAATAAAAGCTCTTTTTAAGCCCTATAAAAAAATGTTATATACAGTTTTTTTCTAGAATATAATGTTTTAAAGATACAGAATTTAAAAGCAAACAAAACACCTAGTATGAAATTTGCAAACTAGATGGCTCTAGTGTACAATAGTGCCGATGTTTTGACAGGGTGCTTGCAACGTTTCATCTAGTTTTAATATAATTTTTTTTTTACCATTTTTTAATTTTTTTTTTAAACATTTTTTTTAATGTGTCTCAGTATTTTTCTATCGGTAATCTTACGAAAGAACAGCCGCTAGATAGAGTGACACTATTAGCACCAAGATAAACACATGCCATATGCCAAAGCAGCACTGCTTCCCTATTTGATCCAATTAAGAAGGTTCCCCCAGGAAGTTTGTCTGAATTTGGCAACATGTCGACTTATATTACATTAGCTGATTGGTCTGGGAACGTTACAGGTCACGCCAATACCTGCATGATATGGCGCAGAGGTATAATATACTATTTTTCACCACCAGCCTAAAAGCACATCTTTATTACTGTTCTTTTCATTGGTAGAAATATTATTTCTCTACCTATGACGTCAAAGGTTCTAAAAATAATGAAATTGCACCATGGTTAATAATGAATTTTTATTCAGCTGTTTTGGCATCTGACGTTTCACTTAATTATTAAATTACATTGCTATTTACAAGTGTCTTTAGGCACCAAATTTATTTATTGCATGATAAATTAAAAAATATTAACTAAATTAGTACCTATAAAACATGTTTTACAAAAAAACACTTTGAAAAGCGAAAATCATTGGTCCATCATATTCAACCATAGATTATACAACCCATATATTACCGTAAGGATCATAGATTACTAGAGGTACAACCCCCATATTATTGGTTTTTGAGGCAATAGATTCTCCCTCACAGTTTTTGCCTGTCCCCTTATTTCTGGGGGAGTACCAGACTCATCACTTTGCATTTCACTTTCCATTTTTATATATTTTATTACACTTAACACGGAAACACTTTCTAACTTAATAATTTCAGCAGATCACCAGAAAAATTCTGCCAGAAATGTCAAGTTATTCATTTGTTTTTTTAATGGCCGCGAACGGCCAGCGTGATATTTTAAATATTTTTTCATTAAATTTTAGTAAAATAAATAAAAGTCCAAATAAATAAATAAATAGCTAATTAATTGTACTGGTAGTGAAAAAAATACTATATTTTCCACGTGAGTGAAGATTTAACATTTAAGACCGCGTCTTGCGCCTTCGCGCTGACGCGCTCATCCCGCAATTTGACGCAGGTCAAAAATGTTAAACTTCTCTCACTTGGTAAATAATATACTATTTTCTATTTTGCGACTCTTATAAGCTCATAATCACACGCATTTTGCGTGTTCTTATAGGCCCATAAGAGGTCTCTACTTCATTTTCTGTTGGGTTGGCAACATACAAAAGCCTATCTCTTGACGTTTTGCGTGCGTCAATGTCGATTTAAAGTTTAATTTTAAACAAAATTTTGTGTTTGGGTTATTTTTTACCGTGTTAAAATTGTAGACTGGTTAATTGCAGTGAAAAAAGAAGAGATGACTGTAAAATATATAAAAATATCATTTGTTCTTAGAATTTTAAATATAGTGTAAACTGTAATGCCAACCCAAAACAAAAATCCCTAAATCAGTCATCAATTTAAATGTAAGTTTTTTAAATTTTAGAGCAAAATAGAAAAAATTGTATAAAGCACTCGTTTCATAACACGTTTTTAGAGCAGTAGTACTTTAGAAAACTCGCAGCAAGCGGCTCGTTTTCTAAACTTGTACTTGTGCGCTAAAAGCGTATGTTATGAAACTAGTACTTTAATATACTATTTTCTACTTTGCGACTCTTATAAGAGGTCTGTACTTTTTGTTCTTTTGGGTTGGCAACAGACCAGACCTATCGCTTGACGTTTTCCGTGCAAATGACAATGTCGCTTTAAAGTTGAATTTTCTACAAAATTTTGTGTTTAGGTTATTTTTACCATGTTGTGGCTTGGTTAATTGCGGTAAAAAAGAGAAGAGATGACTATAAAATATATCAAAATATCATTTGTTCTTAGAATTTTAAACATGGTGTAAACTGTAATGCCAATCCAATACAAAATCAAAATCAAAATCAGTCATCAATTTAAATGTAAGTTTTTTTAAATATTAGCGCAATAGAAAAAATTGTATAAAGCACTCGTTTCATAAAACGTTTTTAGCTCACGAGTACAAGTTTAGAAAACGAGCCGGTTGCGGCGAGTTTTCCAAAGTACTATGTTATGAAACTAGTACTTTAATATACTATACAATAGTAAACTAGTACTTTAATATACTATACAATAGTTAACATACTATACAATAGTTATTTATAATCGTATACGATTTACATATGCCACCCCAAGCTTTACCACTTTACCTCACAAAAATATACACATATATTATGGCCTAAAAGTAATTAAACTAATACTACATAATAATAATAATAATAACAATAATTAGATCGATATAATATTTAAATCTTTAACTAATGATACTGTTACATAATGTTTTCAGTATACTCACATAGTGAGAAAAAATATATTTATCCAATACATACAGATAATAAGACAATTACCAGCTTTATTTTAAATAGATAAACTCAATAATAACCCCCGCGTGGCTTTTACTTTATTGAGTGGATAATTATTTATTTTACCCACTCAACTGTCACTTGTCAAATTATTTTCTTGTACATGTCATTAAATTTTTTAATAAAAATATGAATTCCTAAGCTATTTATTGGATAAAACCTTGTTTGGTACTCATAGGTAAACCGATATTGCCCTCTCGAAAATTAACCTGCTTGGTTGACGCCCCGCAGGTTAATTTTCTCATGGGCAAATAACTATTTTCGTTCATTCTTTTTTTTTACATAGTATTTATATTTCAACCCGGTTTTAGCATGCCAGTTGGACAAAATCGCGTACTCCGACTGTTTAACAAAAACAAATATTTTACTTCTAATTTTTTAAAATGAATCAATGTGCGCCTTTGGACTTTTTTCGTTTACCTAATAAACGTCGAACCTGTCAAATATGGTTTTCAAACAAGTCGATTTCTTAACGAGTATTGCTTGCTACTCCACCACTTTAAAGTTTTGCACTTCATAAACGTCGGAACTATACCAAAGTAAAACAAGACTTGAGGATATACACTGTGTTTTTTTAATAGCGTCAATAATTTTAAGGGGTGATTCAACATCAGAAAATATGTTCCTATAAACATATGTCTAAAAATGCGTCTTAAGGGAGCTAAGCAACGAACTATAAACTCTTCTCTCTGGAATAGGCATTTCTTTTGTAAAAACTGACAAAAACGTAGCCAACATATACATTTGTCTGTCTTACTCGCACAGCTTTGTTCTAACAGAGACAACAATAACAGTTACTGGTAATTGTTATTGATCAGGCCTGAATATACCTACTATTTGTTTACAAACAAACCGAGATGTTGGCGATACTTTATATTAACACTATGCGTATTCTAGAGAGAAGAGTTGTTAGTTCGTTGGATGAAACTGATAACATTTTTATATGTGACTTCTGTTCATAACCCCCTTATAAATATTATTCTCGTCCCACTATTGTTTTTATATTTCGTAAATAATTATTTTTTCGTTCATTCTTTATTTACATAGTATTTATATTTCAACCCGGTTTTAGCATACCAGTTGGACAAAATCGCGTACTCCTACTGTTTAACAAAAACAAATATTTTACTTCTAATTTTTTTAAATGAATCAATGTGCGCCTTTGGACTTTTTTCGTTTACCTAATAAACGTCGAACCTGTCAAATATGGTTTTCAAACAAGTCGATTTCTTAACGAATTGTTAGCTACTCCACCACTTTAAAGCGTCAATAATTTTAAGGGGTGATTCTACATCAGAAAATATGTTCCTATAAACATAAAAAAATACGTCTTAAGGGAGCTAAGCAACGAACTATAAACTCTTCTCTCTAGAATAGGCATTTCATTTGTAAAAACTGACAAAAACGTAGCCAACATATACATTTGTCTATCTTACTCGCACAGCTTTATTCTAACAGAGACAACAATAACAGTTACTGGTAATTGTTATTGATCAGGCCTGAATATACCTACTATTTGTTTACAAACAAACCGAAGTGTTGGCGATACTTTATATTAACGGTATGCGTATTCTAGAGAGAAGAGTTGTTAGTTCGTTGGAGCTAAGCCCCTTTGAAAGTGGCTAAAAAAATCAGTTTTTATTTATTAACTCAGGAACTCTTTAAGATATGGCAACGAGGTTTTACATGTGAAATAAACTTAGTAAGGCCCATCTTCGTATGTTAATCATGAACATATTTAAACCCGGGGCGTGCGAAACGGGTGGGCCTCATCAGTTTTTTGTCCCAAACTTTTTATTGTGTAACTTTTTTGTAAGTTTATTATTGGGACATGATTTAAGTCAAAATACATAAAAACTGTATACAGTTACATAAGAACAGTATACTCTTGTTGTAATACTGGATTAACCATTTTCGAGAAAATGGTGAGGTAAAATTTTTATTTAAAGTGTGTTGACTTGACATGAAATGACTTAAAATAAAATAAAAAGTACGATTACAGTAACTTTTCTGGAAAAAATACTCCCCACATACAAAAATGTTATAGAGGACAACTTTTAAAAATAGAATGAAACGTGCTATCAACGTAATATTTTCAGAAAAAAAAATACGTTTCTTAAAAGATTAAGCTTTAATATAAGTTTTGGGACTTTTTTAAAATATTTGTTAAAATATTGTACGAATAGTAGCGTCCATAATCATGAAATGGCTGAAATCTCAACAAAAGTCAAAACAAAAATATTTTTGTATTCTAAATATATTTAGTTTTTTGCATTTTTTTAAAAGACTTACCGTTTGGTTTTTAAACTCTTAAAAAATATGTTTTGTGTTCGTTTTTTTATTAGATACGGCCTGAAATTTGTTTTTTTTATAATTTTAGATAATTTGGAACAAATGTAGATTTCAAAAAATTTATTCTTTTTATGGCCACCCTACGTTTTATATAATATATTTAATACCTCATACTCTACTTTGTAATTTAATTTAGTAGTACATACAGTGTTCTGAGCAATATATCAGTTAAAACAAACTTTGCTCGTAACTATGGAGTCGTAATGAATGCTTTAAGTGATCCTTTTAGAAATGTATCTACATTGTACACTATAGTACACTAGCGCATGACAAAAACAAACACTTTTTATTCTAATTTTTCATATACACCCCTCCTATGTTGTTTCAATTAAAAAACTATGCTTGCAGACCAAATTTCAGGTTACTTGAAAATTTTTTGACCCCCGCCCAACTCAGTTATAATAATGAGGAATTTGTATTGTTTTTCTTACATTGTTACAGTTTTAAAGACAAAAATAGTTATTTTCTTAACTAGTGTATTAAGTGGAGAAAATCACTTAATACACGAGTTAACGTGCTTCTATTTATAGAATAGTTATAATACTTAATTAATAGGGTATGTAACTAATTTTGGGTGAGATCAAGAGCTGTACGTAAAAGAGTGGGTGAAAAATTTTTTAGTCACAAGTGGAAAAAAAATCACTTTTGACATTTAAAATAGTGCTCAAAACAAGTGTTTCTTTGAAGGTCTTGGATAAAAGTAATTTAATGCTTGCATTTTCGCAAATATCGCAAAAATAAATGAATAATGAATATTGTTTTACTAAGGGGTAAAGTAAAGCTTTTTTTACTAGTCTGTAGAATTTACGGACGACGCGAAGTGGAGTCCGGAAACTTCAGACGAGTAAGAAAAAGCACTTTTTCACTGAGTGATTTTTATTATTCCATCAATCTATTTTCTAATCATCGTACAGAGTGATATTGGTAGACTGACAGTTTCGGGCTGCTGGCCCTCTTCAGTACCAAGAGGGCCAGCAGCCCGAAACTGTCAGTCTAACAATATCACTCGGTACGATGATTAGAAAATAGATTGATGGAATAATAAATTAATATTTTTATAATTTTGTTTAAAATTAAAAATTTCTGTCCTTGATATTGATTTTTCTTCAATCGTCCTAAATATTATTTTTAAATTAATTTTTGCATTTAATTTATTTAATAATAAAGTATGTTTTTTTTTATTAAAATAGGCCAATAAAACACTTTTGGAATAAACTTAAACCTTCCTCAGCCTATTTTAATAAAATTTTCGTGAGCTGAATCGTACACTTTTCGAGATTTTGATGGTAACTTGTCTTATGTAGCATTTGCAATTTCGGAGTAAATTGTAAAAAATCCATATATTCTTTCTCAATTATTTTTAATCAAATATACACAACGGTTTTGCACAGAATCTCAAGTCAATGGCCTGTTTACATACTAAACAAACAACTGTGAAGTATGGCTGTCATCAAAATCAAAGAGGGCTGTCGCCAGTGGAGGTTTTGCTAACTAACTTTTTTTTACAGCGTACAACAATGAACTCATTTTTTTACTGTAAAAAAAATCACTTCTATCTAGTGTGTTCAGTTTTAAAATATAAACATTTTAGTAAGCTTGGAGAAAAATATATTGTCACCCGAATAATTAAATAATTTTGACAGATGAGTTTAACGTAGCTAATCCATTAAAATTAATTAATTCAAAACTTTATTTACTGACGAATATCAGTATTTATTTTCAGTCATATCTGATATAAACATTAAGCCGTAGAGTTGTGTATTGCTTCGCATTATAGTATATTACCTTAAAAGATTTGAAACTGTCAGTCTACCAATATCACACTGTACAGTTGGACCCACAAAAAACGCAAGATTTAAATATGCTAAAATGTCAATTTTACTAATTATTTTATAGTTTAAGTAAGATTTTAAGAAATAGGTTAGATTAATTTGACAATTAATTGTCAGTTTTTTCAAAGTTTATTACAGAAAATGCATGCGAATAATGTCGAATATTAAAAAAATAATAATAATAAATAATATGTAGGTATATTTTCTTGCTTTTTAGAACACGTAATAAAAAATACTTTTATTCCAACGTTAATAATAAATAATAAACTGAAAAAACATTTAGAATATTTAATCAAATATTTAGTAAATCTTATGAAAAAAATAAATTTTGAACTCTACTAACCAAACATATAATTTATGAAAATTATGATTTTCGTTTAAAAAAAGGTTCTTTTTTCGCTTTTTTAATCTTGGAACTATCGATGCGGCGACGGACGATGGTTTTTGACACAGGAAAATTTGTATTGTTTATAGCATGCACCGCTTCTTGTAAATGGTATTCTCTCAAATAATTAAGTAAATTTTATCCTGTATTTCATTTGATATCTTCTTTTTTTCCGAGTCTGCACGCCCTTTCCTCCCCCATCTATTTTTTCTTCAATCTAAACCTTTATTCTTTTTTCTATTATCTTAACACAACTCTCCGAAACACTATAATAACCTTGCCTATAGAGATCACTAGCCACAATCACTTCCTTACATCCTATACTAATAGTTTGAGATTTCTTAACATTTCTTAACGCATTTCTAATTACTTTATACTTATTATGAGTAATTTTGACAAATATTGTCAACATGACAACGGCTTTGTTTGTATTGTAGTTATTGAATTAACGCAACTAAATTTTCAATCTTGTTTTTTTTTTCGGATTCAACTGTACGATGATTAGAAAATAGATTGATGTAATAATAAATAGTATATTACGCACGCATGGCTAGTTTACACACGCATGGAAAGTTTAAGCGCGCAGATACCCAGCGACGAGCGCGTAATTTCCATGACTTTACAACTCGCATAAGGTATGGTAGTAATACACTGTAGTACTAGGGTGACCCACAAAAATTTCAAAATGAAAAATTTCGAAGTATCAACCCTGAATGATTTCAGAATTTTTTAAAAAATCTAGAGGTCCCTCACAGCCATTTTTTAAAAAGATATGTTTCTTGAGCATTTTTATTTTTTTAAGGCCGAAGGATTTTTTATTTAAATCTTTTTAACACGACACGGTATAAAGGGATAGTAAATGGATAACCTCAAATTGGCGGAGCTGTGCTCTTTTAAGTTCGAAAATGCACTATGCTTCATTTTAGGCGTAATGACACAATTTTTTTTTTCATTGTCTTAAAATATTGTGCGTATAGCCCATAGGTCCCCACATAAAAACTACTATATGTTTTTTTATTGGATATACGGGGTATCGAGAAAAAAATATAATAAATATTTTTTTAACATTTTTGAGAGATATAGTCTGTTTCTAAAAGTTTAATTTAAGTTTTTTAAGTTTTTTTTGTCTCTAGACCACTTAGAATATACTTAAAAAGTTGAAATTTGGTACACATGCTTAACTCGGCTGACAATACCATTTTATATACAACTTACCCACCAACCCCCACCCCTAAAATTAAAAAAATCAATTTTCTACCCGCTCAAGATAATTTAAAACCAAAATTAGGATATACATATATATATATATATATAAGGCAAAGTTAACACCCTCTCTGTTTCACCCACTTAGAATATAAATAGAAAGCTAAAATTTGGTAAATAAAAGCTTGTTCTTAACAATGTTTTTTACTATTAATATTATTTATTTATTTATTTATTTATTTATTTAACTGTATATTCTAATAAGCTGTGAAGAGTATAATAAACAATTGATGGCTGGAATTAACTGAAAATTTACCTTTAAAAGGGACTTAATTTGCATATTCATTAATCATTGTGTAATTCTACAGAGGATTATAACATATGGGATTATTTACTAATGTATGTTTAATATTCTATATTTTTATTCTTTAAATTTTGATCAAATCCTAAAATTTGTACAACATGTAATTTTTTTTAAGTAAAAGACTACTCAATATTAACCCTAATTTATTTTTATTTTTTTGACAGCTGGGACTCCTCTAGGAGCCACAAGTACAGCTGTAGCCCTACCCGGAGCGGCAGGCACGGCCCTTACAGCTGTCTCAACCCCCACAGAAACCCCGGTCTTTCAATGCCCGCGCCGGCCGAATTTGGGCCGGGAGGGCCGACCCATAGGCCTCAAGGCCAACCATTTCCAAATTTCCATGCCCAGAGGCTTCGTCCACCACTATGACGTCAACATTCAGCCAGACAAATGCCCCAGAAAGGTCAATAGGGAGATTATAGAGACCATAGTGCATGCCTATGGGAAAATTTTCGGAAATTTGAAGCCTGTGTTTGATGGCAGAAATAATTTATATACCAGAGACCCATTGCCTATTGGTAATGCGAGAGAAGAACTCGAGGTGACACTGCCTGGAGAGGGCAAAGATAGATTATTTAGGTAAGTTTGAAACGGGGACATCAAAGAAAAGTTAATTACCAAAAAAAGGTACCTTACAAACTTTTAAAATAAGGTAAAACTTGCCTTAAATTTAATATTAGGAGGTATAAAATAAATAGGTACGTCAATGGCACTTTCAATACGATTTTATATTTCTATGTAAAATTATCATATATTATAGACAAGGTTTTTCGAAGATTCTAACCGCAAATGAGAATTGAACATATTTTAATCGCAATTTCGGATAGAAAATTACATTTTTTAACATAGAGGAATAAATGTATACGTTTAATAAAAGCTGTATAAAAAAAACTAGAACAGTTATTTTGGGTTTTGAGTTTTAGACACTAAAGAAATGGTACCCTAATATTTCATAAAAAGTCTGTCCCTTATGTCGTGAAAAAACAAAGAAACACAAAAATCAAGTTTTATTAAAAATATTACAAAAATCAAATAAATAAAAAAATTAAAAAAAAAAAATTTAAACAAAAAAAAATGACAAAAAAAATAAATTATAAAGAGGACGTTCAAGTATTACGTTACGCAAATTTTGATAATTTTTTGACGATTTTAGGAAATTCGAAGCTACCGTATAATACTATTCTAGTGCTTAAGCGCTGTGAATAGTATAATAATGGCTTAGTTTACACCATGGGCACTATATTTTATTTCCAGATACTTTTTATCTACCTGTCGCTGTTTACAAAATGCTATAAACGGAGATAGGTAGATAAAAAGTAAATGGACTTAAAATATAGTACCCATGGTGTAAACTAAGCCAATATGTTTGGACTAAAAAAATATTTGAAAAACAAACTTTATATCAATGGTGGCGCCTTCGCCATAATTGTAAATATCAATTAAAAATAGCAGAACTGCTACACCTTTTCAAGTTGTAAATCAGAAAGTGTGATATTAATTTCAGACAGTGTAATTTGTTATTCAGATTTTTAAAATAAATTTCAGAAAGTATAAATTGTAATTCAGATTTTTAAATTATATTTCAGAAAGTGTAAATTGTAATACAGATTTGCAAGTTATATTTCAGAAAGTATAAATTGAAATTCAGATTTGTAAATTATATTTCAGAAAACGTAAGTTGAAATTCAGAAATGTAAATTATATTTCAGAAAGTTGAAATTAATTTTCAGAATGTGTTATTTTATTTAAATTTGGATCTGTAAATTCAATTTCAGAAAGTGTAAATTAATTTTAGGAAACGGTAATTTGTAAATCAGAAATCATAATTTTTATTCAACAAAATTTAAAAAAAGTAGCAGTTATGTATTTTACATATATTCGGTATTAAATATTGAACAGCAATAAATTAAAATTAAAAAAAATGTATTTTTTACATAAAATTAAACATTTAACAAAATTAATATTTCTGAAATATAATTTACACTTTCTGAAATTCAACTTACGCTTTCTGAAATATAATTTACACCTTCTGAAATTTAATTTATACTTTCTGAAATATAAATTGCAAATCTGAATTACAATTTACACATTCTGAAATATAAGTTGAAAATCTGAACTACAATTTACACTTTCTGATATATAACTTACAAATCTGAATTACAATTTATACTTTCTGAAATTTAACTTGAAATTCGGAATATCAATTTACACTTTCCTATTTACAACTTGAAAAGGTATAGTAAAATGCTTTTTAATATTTTGCGACTCTTATCGCACTATGAGTACAATACAACTCCCAAAAAAACATCTTGTGAGTCTAGTATAGTTCTCCGCATGAAAGAAAGTCTCCGACGTAAGAGGGAGGAATCATTCGCGCTCTCTTCTTTCCGTCAAAAGCGTTATAAGGCGTGCGTGCCTACATCGGGCCTCCCACCTGCACACAAATTCCAAACATATTTCCCGTGCGTAAAACTATATATAGCATCCTAAACTTGCTTTCATATTGCAAGAAAAATGGAAGAAATTATTGAGATGTTCAAAATATTTCTCAAAAGTTGAATGAAAAATGGAAGCTTTAATTGTACGTATAAAAGCACTCATAATTATATCGAAATATGTATGCTATTTTATGTTAATTTAAGATCTTATTATTATAGGTTCCATTTTTAATACTAAATGATCCCTAGTTTTAGACGGTAAATTAATAAACTATATTAGGTAATTGACGGGACCGCCATCTTTACGTGCCCTCTGAAGCACGGTCCTCAACAGAACTCGCATCCACCCATTACAGTTAGTCATCATAGTTCTATCTACATACTATTTACACCGCTATACATCCATGCCCTATGTGGGGTTCGAACCCACAACCCCGGGATCCGTAAATATATAGTTTGTATTGGTTTAATTGAGAACATGCTATTTTAAGTCCAAAATACACTGCCTATATCTTCTCAATGCAGCTCGCTAATAATGCTTCTATTTTTCGCACTAAATGCAAGCAAATATTTCAAAATAGTACTTATTTCGTTTCTTTTTTCTTAACGGACGTTTAGTATTACCAAAGTTTTCAGAATTAATGCACGCCGCTTTCAAAATTTACGAACTGTAAATTCTTCTCAGGTCTTTCAAAAATCGTAGAAAAAAAAAGAAAATTTGATTATTTAGCTTCTTTAAGGAGTAAAGAAGTACAGAACAACAGTAAAAGTGACCTTAGTGAATTCAGTGAAGTTTTAGAAGAATACAGGAGTGGTAGAAGAGAGCTGTTGTGGTGAAAGCAGAAGCAAGGTAATTCCATGGTAACTGTCTTTACAGCAGCAGAAAAACGACACTTTTTTTAGATATTTTATTATATTATAATATATATTATTATATTATAATAATTATTATTAAAGATTGTTTGTTATTTATTATTTTTAAAGACAGTTTGTGAAAAAATGATAATATAATAAAATATTTAAAAGAAAGTATTATTTTTTATGCGGCTGTAACGACAGATACCATGAAATTACCCAGTAGTGAAATAGTGAATAATAGTGAAAATGAAAATTAAAATTATATTGAAATTTTGTGTAAATAAGAGTGAAAGCGAAAGTAATGGCAGTGAGGAAGAACATGAATATGAAAATTTAAATTTTCAACAATAAATATCTAAACTGTGTTGTGATACATGTCTGAACCACGTGCAAATATATTGTACCTATTCTGATCCTCCTGTTTAAAAATAATAACCCTTTTTTACGTATATCACCTGTTTTATTTCTATCAAAAATATAGATCAAAAATATCATGCTAAACTAGGTAGAAAGTAGCATGATATTTTCTATCTAATTTAGGTCATAAATAGCATGCTATTTTTAACCTTATTTGTCGATATTTTTGATCTATTATATGTCGAGTAAAAAAATCATTCGAAGTACACTGAAATAGTTTGCATTGAGGTCCGTATACTATTTTTTCTACGAGCTAAATATCCAAAAGACGCAAAAATGATCTTAAAATATTAATTTGTCAATAGGCACTAACTACTAACTAGGTCGTAAGAAAATAAATGTTATATCGATATTTTTGATCTATTATATGTCGAGAAAAAAAATCATTCGAAGTGCACTGAAATAGTTTGCATCGAGGTCCGTATACTATTTTTTCTACGAGCTAAATATCCAAAAGACGCAAAAATGGTCTTAAAATATTAATTTGTCAATAGGCACTAACTACTAACTAGGTCGAAAAAAAATAAATGTTATATCGATATTTTTGATCTATTATATGTCGAGAAAAAAAATCATTCGAAGTGCACTGAAATAGTTTGCATCGAGGTCCGTATACTATTTTTTCTACGAGCTAAATATCCAAAAGACGCAAAAATGGTCTTAAAATATTAATTTGTCAATAGGCACTAACTACTAACTAGGTCGTAAGAAAATAAATGTTATATCGATATTTTGGATCTATTATATGTCGAGAAAAAAAATCATTCGAAGTGCACTGAAATAGTTTGCATCGAGGTCCGTATACTATTTTTTCTACGAGCTAAATATCCAAAAGACGCAAAAATGATCTTAAAATATTAATTTGTCAATAGGCACTAACTACTAACTAGGTCGAAAGAAAATAAATGTTATATCGATATTTTTGATCTATTATATGTCGAGAAAAAAAATCATTCGAAGTGCACTGAAATAGTTTGCATTGAGGTCCGTATACTATTTTTTCTACGAGCTAAATATCCAAAAGACGCAAAAATGGTCTTAAAATATTAATTTGTCAATAGGCACTAACTACTAACTAGGTCGTAAGAAAATAAATGTTATATCGATATTTTTGATCTATTATATGTCGAGAAAAAAAATCATTCGAAGTGCACTGAAATAGTTTGCATCGAGGTCCGTATACTATTTTTTCTACGAGCTAAATATCCAAAAGACGCAAAAATGGTCTTAAAATATTAATATGTCAATAGGCACTAACTACTAACTAGGTCGAAAGAAAATAAATGTTATATCGATATTTTTGATCTATTAGATGTCGAGAAAAAAAATCATTCGAAGTGCACTGAAATAGTTTGCATCGAGGTCCGTATACTATTTTTTCTACGAGCTAAATATCCAAAAGACGCAAAAATGGTCTAAAATATTAATTTGTCAATAGGCACTAACTACTAACTAGGTCGAAAGAAAATAAATGTTATATCGATATTTTTGATCTATTATATGTCGAGAAAAAAAATCATTCGAAGTGCACTGAAATAGTTTGCATTGAGGTCCGTATACTATTTTTTCTACGAGCTAAATATCCAAAAGACGCAAAAATGATCTTAAAATATTAATTTGTCAATAGGCACTAACTACTAACTAGGTCGAAAGAAAATAAATGTTATATCGATATTTTTGATCTATTATATGTCGAGAAAAAAAATCATTCGAAGTGCACTGAAATAGTTTGCATCGAGGTCCGTATACTATTTTTTCTACGAGCTAAATATCCAAAAGACGCAAAAATGGTCTTAAAATATTAATTTGTCAATAGGCACTAACTACTAACTAGGTCGAAAGAAAATAAATGTTATATCGATATTTTTGATCTATTATATGTCGAGAAAAAAAATCATTCGAAGTGCACTGAAATAGTTTGCATCGAGGTCCGTATACTATTTTTTCTACGAGCTAAATATCCAAAAGACGCAAAAATGGTCTTAAAATATTAATTTGTCAATAGGCACTAACTACTAACTAGGTCGAAAGAAAATAAATGTTTTATCGATATTTTTGATCTATTATATGTCGAGAAAAAAATCATTCGAAGTGCACTGAAATAGTTTGCATCGAGGTCCGTATACTATTTTTTCTACGAGCTAAATATCCAAAAGACGCAAAAATTGTCTAAAATATTAATTTGTCAATAGGCACTAACTACTAACTAGGTCGTAAGAAAATAAATGTTATATCGATATTTTTGATCTATTAGATGTCGAGAAAAAAAATCATTCGAAGTGCACTGAAATAGTTTGCATCGAGGTCCGTATACTATTTTTTCTACGAGCTAAATATCCAAAAGACGCAAAAATTGTCTAAAATATTAATTTGTCAATAGGCACTAACTACTAACTAGGTCGAAAGAAAATAAATGTTATATCGATATTTTTGATCTATTATATGTCGAGAAAAAAAATCATTCGAAGTGCACTGAAATAGTTTGCATTGAGGTCCGTATACTATTTTTTCTACGAGCTAAATATCCAAAAGACGCAAAAATGATCTTAAAATATTAATTTGTCAATAGGCACTAACTACTAACTAGGTCGAAAGAAAATAAATGTTATATCGATATTTTTGATCTATTATATGTCGAGAAAAAAAATCATTCGAAGTGCACTGAAATAGTTTGCATCGAGGTCCGTATACTATTTTTTCTACGAGCTAAATATCCAAAAGACGCAAAAATGGTCTTAAAATATTAATTTGTCAATAGGCACTAACTACTAACTAGGTCGAAAGAAAATAAATGTTATATCGATATTTTTGATCTATTATATGTCGAGAAAAAAAATCATTCGAAGTGCACTGAAATAGTTTGCATCGAGGTCCGTATACTATTTTTTCTACGAGCTAAATATCCAAAAGACGCAAAAATGGTCTTAAAATATTAATTTGTCAATAGGCACTAACTACTAACTAGGTCGAAAGAAAATAAATGTTATATCGATATTTTTGATCTATTATATGTCGAGAAAAAAAATCATTCGAAGTGCACTGAAATAGTTTGCATCGAGGTCCGTATACTATTTTTTCTACGAGCTAAATATCCAAAAGACGCAAAAATGGTCTTAAAATATTAATTTGTCAATAGGCACTAACTACTAACTAGGTCGAAAGAAAATAAATGTTATATCGATATTTTTGATCTATTAGATGTCGAGAAAAAAAATCATTCGAAGTGCACTGAAATAGTTTGCATCGAGGTCCGTATACTATTTTTTCTACGAGCTAAATATCCAAAAGACGCAAAAATTGTCTAAAATATTAATTTGTCATTAGGCACTAACTACTAACTAGGTCGAAAGAAAATAAATGTTATATCGATATTTTTGATCTATTAGATGTCGAGAAAAAAAATCATTCGAAGTGCACTGAAATAGTTTGCATCGAGGTCCGTATACTATTTTTTCTACGAGCTAAATATCCAAAAGACGCAAAAATTGTCTAAAATATTAATTTGTCAATAGGCACTAACTACTAACTAGGTCGAAAGAAAATAAATGTTATATCGATATTTTTGATCTATTATATGTCGAGAAAAAAAATCATTCGAAGTGCACTGAAATAGTTTGCATCGAGGTCCGTATACTATTTTTTCTACGAGCTAAATATCCAAAAGACGCAAAAATTGTCTAAAATATTAATTTGTCAATAGGCACTAACTACTAACTAGGTCGAAAGAAAATAAATGTTATATCGATATTTTTGATCTATTATATGTCGAGAAAAAAAATCATTCGAAGTGCACTGAAATAGTTTGCATCGAGGTCCGTATACTATTTTTTCTACGAGCTAAATATCCAAAAGACGCAAAAATGGTCTTAAAATATTAATTTGTCAATAGGCACTAACTACTAACTAGGTCGAAAGAAAATAAATGTTATATCGATATTTTTGATCTATTAGATGTCGAGAAAAAAAATCATTCGAAGTGCACTGAAATAGTTTGCATCGAGGTCCGTATACTATTTTTTCTACGAGCTAAATATCCAAAAGACGCAAAAATTGTCTAAAATATTAATTTGTCAATAGGCACTAACTACTAACTAGGTCGAAAGAAAATAAATGTTATATCGATATTTTTGATCTATTATATGTCGAGAAAAAAAATCATTCGAAGTGCACTGAAATAGTTTGCATTGAGGTCCGTATACTATTTTTTCTACGAGCTAAATATCCAAAAGACGCAAAAATGATCTTAAAATATTAATTTGTCAATAGGCACTAACTACTAACTAGGTCGAAAGAAAATAAATGTTATATCGATATTTTTGATCTATTATATGTCGAGAAAAAAAATCATTCGAAGTGCACTGAAATAGTTTGCATCGAGGTCCGTATACTATTTTTTCTACGAGCTAAATATCCAAAAGACGCAAAAATGATCTTAAAATATTAATTTGTCAATAGGCACTAACTACTAACTAGGTCGTAAGAAAATAAATGTTATATCGATATTTTTGATCTATTATATGTCGAGAAAAAAAATCATTCGAAGTGCACTGAAATAGTTTGCATCGAGGTCCGTATACTATTTTTTCTACGAGCTAAATATCCAAAAGACGCAAAAATGATCTTAAAATATTAATTTGTCAATAGGCACTAACTACTAACTAGGTCGAAAGAAAATAAATGTTATATCGATATTTTTGATCTATTATATGTCGAGAAAAAAAATCATTCGAAGTGCACTGAAATAGTTTGCATCGAGGTCCGTATACTATTTTTTCTACGAGCTAAATATCCAAAAGACGCAAAAATGGTCTTAAAATATTAATTTGTCAATAGGCACTAACTACTAACTAGGTCGTAAGAAAATAAATGTTATATCGATATTTTTGATCTATTATATGTCGAGAAAAAAAATCATTCGAAGTGCACTGAAATAGTTTGCATCGAGGTCCGTATACTATTTTTTCTACGAGCTAAATATCCAAAAGACGCAAAAATGATCTTAAAATATTAATTTGTCAATAGGCACTAACTACTAACTAGGTCGAAAGAAAATAAATGTTATATCGATATTTTTGATCTATTATATGTCGAGAAAAAAAATCATTCGAAGTGCACTGAAATAGTTTGCATCGAGGTCCGTATACTATTTTTTCTACGAGCTAAATATCCAAAAGACGCAAAAATGGTCTTAAAATATTAATTTGTCAATAGGCACTAACTACTAACTAGGTCGAAAGAAAATAAATGTTATATCGATATTTTTGATCTATTATATGTCGAGAAAAAAAATCATTCGAAGTGCACTGAAATAGTTTGCATCGAGGTCCGTATACTATTTTTTCTACGAGCTAAATATCCAAAAGACGCAAAAATGGTCTTAAAATATTAATTTGTCAATAGGCACTAACTACTAACTAGGTCGAAAGAAAATAAATGTTATATCGATATTTTTGATCTATTATATGTCGAGAAAAAAAATCATTCGAAGTGCACTGAAATAGTTTGCATCGAGGTCCGTATACTATTTTTTCTACGAGCTAAATATTCAAAAGACGCAAAAATGGTCTTAAAATATTAATTTGTCAATAGGCACTAACTACTAACTAGGTCGAAAGAAAATAAATGTTATATCGATATTTTTGATCTATTATATGTCGAGAAAAAAAATCATTCGAAGTGCACTGAAATAGTTTGCATCGAGGTCCGTATACTATTTTTTCTACGAGCTAAATATCCAAAAGACGCAAAAATGGTCTTAAAATATTAATTTGCTAATAGGCACTAACTACTAACTAGGTCGTAAGAAAATAAATGCTATGTATTATGACTCGTGGGGTGTCTAAACGATTAAAAGGTAATGAGGCTCTGCCTTCTCTTGGCGCGAAAATAAGATAGTTACGGAGTTACTCTGGGGTTTGTGACATCCCACATGTCAGACGCCGGGTTAAGGTATGCGTTTCAATACTTATGTTAAAAAAATAGTTAATAATTTTAAAATAGTCAATTAGATGATAAGATTTAATGTGTAACTCCTCAAATAGTTTAATAGTTAATAGTTAACTCCTCAAAATAGTTTACTATTATCTAAAACAAAAATACCGTGCGATTATAAAGTGCCGAACACTTTTTAATGCAAAACAGGCATTAGCGATGAGTAAAATGCAGGAAAGCTGTGTGCGTTTTACTGGCCAGCGAGCTTTTATACGTAGCAATCACATGGGCTTGTTGCGCACAACTCTAACAGAGGCGTGGCTTCAAACGAAGAGTATTTTTTTCTTTTCAAACTGTTCGGCACTTTATAATCGCACTGTATATCGTAACAATACATGTAATGGTAAATACCAAATACAATTTGTAATACATTGTAATACGTTGTAGAGCATAAACATATTCTTTTCGGACCATTGGATTCCCATTTGAAACCTGAAATCTAAAATATATTTTGTTTGCTGAACGTGGTTTGTAAAATAAATTGATCAACAAACTAAATCTAGCCTTTTAGAACAAATATAATACCATAATATAAAAACTAGAGTCGGTCGAAAAACAAAAAAGTTTTCGGATTAAGATCTAAGGGAACGTTCAAGTATTACGTAACGCAAATTGTACCAAAATTCATACACTTCATACCTCGGTTCTCGCGTTATTCAAGGCTGTAGGGATTTCATATTTTGGCTACCCCCCATTAGGGGGTGTGTTAGGGGGGGTAGCCAAAATATGAAATCTCTATAATCTATAATAACGCGAGAAGCGCGGTCTGAAGTGTATGAATTTTGGTTCAATTTGCGTTACGTAATACTTGCATGTTCCCTAATAGCAAAAAAAAGCAAAAAAAGTTGTAACACATCAGAAAACACGTTTAAAAAATTGTTCAAAATTAATTGAATAACTTAGGAGTGCAAAGAACACAAAGCTTTCAATTTTCTCTTAAAACGTACAACTTTTCAACACCATAACTTGAGAATGATTTAAGACAAAGACTTAAAAATTTTACACAAGTGTCAAAATTTGATTATGATTTTTTTTTTGAAAACATTTGATCTCCCATAAGTGGGACAAAAGTTGCAAAAACTATTTGCTTAGTTTTATAGTTATGCATATAAAATTATATACAGAGCGGTCCAAAAGTCACCCCCATCTCTTAACTTTTGAACGAGTTTAGATATCGACTTCAAATTTAGAACTCTTAAATAAGATAACTTAAACTATCTTTAAGCATATATTTGATACTTTTAGCTCTTAAAATGTGGGCAGGGGGGCATGGGGCGACATTTTTTTAAATGGAAAGGTGGGTCGTGTGATACATCATTTTAAAGCTTATAGAATTCTCCATTTACCTGTATACTTTTTATTATTTTTTTAAACATTTTTTTTTGGGTTTAAAATAGGGTTGAAAATGGGTATTTTTGTTAAAATTTCTCTAAAAAATCCAAACAATTTTTTAAAAATGTCTAATTTCATAATGAAAAAAAGTAAATTATACTTTTCAACTAATTTTAGTTGACATAAATAAAAATTAACGAAAAAAAACTTAAAAATTTATTTTTTTAGCACAAAAAACTGAAAAATTAAAACCTTAAAAAACATGTTTAAAAAAATTAAAAATGTATGGTTATATAGAGAATTTTAAAGGCTTTAAAATGATGTATCACACGACCCTCCTTTCCATTTAAAAAAATTTCCCCCCATGCCCCCCTGCCCACATTTTAAGAGATAAAAGTATCAAATATATGCTTAAAGATAGTTAAAGTAGTCTTATTTAAGAGTTCTAAATTTGAAATCGATATCTCAACTGGTTCAAAAGTTAAGAGGGGGGGGGGTGACTTTTGGACCGCACTGTATTAATAAAAAGGTCTTTTTATGTTCTACAAAAATGTTTATATTATTTTTTTGTGTAAATATTACCGTTTTCGAGATATTTAATAAAATAAATAAATAAACATAAGAAAAAAAAATAAAATGTATCGTAATAAGAGTAGTTTACTAATAAAAAAAACGATTTTTTTTTAAATGGGTCCAACGATTTTTTTAAAGTTAATAGTAAATTACTAAAGTAACATGTTATTACGGGTTTTCCCCGGAAAAAGTAACATAATGGCGAAAATATATTTCTAATAAATTATGAAATAAATCAAAAAGTCAAAAATAACTTGTAACCTAATCACATAAAAAAAAATACTGCAAATTTGTTTGTTTTAATGCATATTTAATAATTTAAGTTTGGACTTTTAACGCAAGACACCTCGGGAAAAGTTATATGGAATTAGATCGGCACTTAGTGCTACTAAGAGTGAAAAGTCAAAATCTTTGACCACGTTTTTTTTTCACATTTCTCGACGTTTTAGACCATTCTGAGTCGAAATCAGTAAAAATTTTTTTTGCGTCCGTCTGTCTGTCTGGGTGTAAACTCTCTAATTCCATTTCTACATGATATATCGACTTGCGGTTTTTTGAATATTGTTTCTTATCGTATTCCGAAGAGCTGATTAGATTTTGGGGGTAAACGATTGGGGGTAAGGAGGTAAAAATAGGGTAAAACTCCTATTTTTAGCGTTTTTTGATTATAATTAAGGCAATTATTATTGTATTTGGTTAATTAATTACTTATATAAAAGATAATTTTAAATTGGTCAAAAAATGTTATAAACAACGGTTTCCTAAAACGCATTGTTTTTAAGATATTGGCGTTTAAAGCAGTAAAAGGTTTTTTTATCATATCTCACATATTTATAACCCGATTTCAAAAAATTATTTTAAATAAAAGCTCTTTTTAAGCCCTATAAAAAATGTTATATACAGTTTTTTGCTAGAATATAATGTTTTAAAGTTTACAGAATATAAAATCAAACAAAACACCTAGTTTGAAATTTGCAAACTAGATGGCTCTAGTGTACAGTAGTGCCGATATTTTGACAGGGTGCTTGCAACGTTTTATCTGGTTAATCTTTAATTTTTCGTTGTCTACAAAATACGATTACACACTGTAAAAACTGCATGTAAAATAATGTAAAAATACATGAATTTACATAGTACGGAATAGTAAATTTACTATTCTGGACTATGCATAATTCATGAATTTATGTAAAATAATGTAAAAGAATGTAAAAGTATGTAAAAGAATGTAAAAGAATGTAAAAGAATGTAAAAGAATGTAAAATAATGTAAAAAAATATATTTACATTGACTTACATATTTTTACATGATTTTAAAATGTCGGGCTATGTTATTTTAAGACGCGCGTGCGTTTAGAACAATAACCAAGAAGGCATCACATCATGAGACGGACCGTTTAATATTGTTATTGTTAGAGAGATAGCGAGGCATGCTGCTAGGTTAAAGTGTTAAAAGTGAAAAAAAAGGTAAATATTATTTATGTACGATGTTTTAATGCTTTATTTGTGGCCTAAAATTTACATTCATTATAAAATACGATCTTTATCAACCAATAGATCTTTACCGTTCCGGTCTATGCAAAATATTACCATTATGGACTATGTAATTTTTACTGTTCCGGTCTATGCAAAACATTACCATTACGGACTATGTAATTTTTACCATTCCGGTCTATGGCAACATATTACCATTGACGGACTATGTAATTTCATGTAATTTATTTTTACCGTGCAGACAATCGTTTTGTCTCCATTGCTTTGTTCGCGTGAATAAGCTCATTTAGAAAAGTAAAATATATATTTAAAGGTAAACTGATTGTCTTTTAGGTAGTTTATTGTAAATGGAAAAGTTTCATCGCCTTTGAAATCAGTTCACTGCATTTGAGTCAAACTTCTCTGCCCTCATAGCTTAAAATAACGTATCATTTTTTAACTAAGTAGGCTTAATAGTATATTGTTTTACTAAGGGAAATTTGAAGCTTTTTTTTTACTAGTCTGTAGAATTTACTACTACAGACGAGTAAAAAAGCAGTAAATATTTTTTTAAATATTAATTTTGGAATTTAATTTATTCAGTAATATACTTTATTTTTTTAATTTTATTTTTTTTATTAAAATGGGCCAATAAAATCCTTTCTAAATATTTTAAAAGGTCACTAAATAGAAACATTTGACGACTAATTTGTTACACACAACAATATTGACTATACATATTAACTATAAATACGTTCGATTTTTATCTTTTAAGAATACGAAGGTTTTTAATTTTTATTTATCGTTAACTTTTTTTCCCACCTTACTCGTTTAAATGGAATCATTAAAAAAATTGAGATAAAAATAAATAAAAATGTAAATATTTAAAACCTCGCGTCACCGCTAGAGTCGACGCGGCGCCTATGCGGGTACTGGAAATTCGCCGACTACTGATAATAACGTGAACTACGTCTGATATCAACATTTAACATATTCTTAACCTCAATTTTATGATGCACAACGTTGTCTAATTTCTATTTTTCGGGGCCTACCATGATAAATACGAATACATCATTTTAAGCCATGACGGCAGTTTACTGCATCCAAGCCAAACTTCTCTCTTCATTGTTTTCCACTCGGGATTGTCATGGAAACTCTGCTAGTTCAGCACTGAATTTTTGCGTCTGTCACTACAGCCACATATTAATTTCCCCAAGAGACATATTGTGTTAATAATAGCTATTAACTATAGTTATTTATATATAAAAGGAGTAAACAGTTTAGTCCTGAGGTATATACACTATTTTTGCACGACCAACTATAACTATATTTACATAAAATTTAAATTAAAATATGTATTCAAAATCAGCTAATCCATTTATGCAATTTCTTTTAAAATTAAATCAAAATCTCCATAAATCGTGAAATGGCAGGTTTGCGTTTTCAATTGTTTTTTCAAAAAAGGCCGTAGTATTTTAAATGTGGTACGTAAATTTTACAATATTTTCAGGAAAAAGTAATAAAAAATAAGGATTTTGATAAAATAATGCTACTTAGTACAGTACTGTAGTACAGTTTATCGAAACTGACCCCATGATAATTATAATTATTATACATTTTTTACTTTTTCTTTCTTTTTTTCGAACTTAAAAAAAATCTTTTTTTAATAATAATTTGAAAATTTCGAAAAATTTATTTTTATTTTATTAATTTTTTGTATAACTATATTTTGTTACAAAAAAAAAATCCACAAAAAATATACATTTCGTTCAGTCTGTCCGAGAAAAATGTTGACTTCTCCAGAACGCTTTGAGCGAAACTTTAAATTCTTTAAATTTTATCCAAAGTTTTTGGAGAGGATATTTTCTTGGTTAACATGTATACCTATACCCTACAAAAAATAATAAAAATTTGTTTAACTATAGGGGAAAGCATTATTTTGTTGGTAGTAGTATTCTGTGGCAATGAAAATAAAATGTGCGGCTGTATTGACAGACGCAAGATTTTCCTAAATTCGCTATTTCTCTCCCCCTTGTCTATTACTTTCCAATTAAGTTGTTTAAAAGCTGTTTAGAAGTGATCTGTAAAGTATTAACTTTTAAATTATTTACTGAACTAAGAAATTTTGTGTTAATTTCTTCACACAAGTTTTTTTTACTATTTTTAATAGCAAACAATAGTTATTTATAACACAAGGGCAAAAAGTTAAGTTTTTCGATTGAGTAGGTTTTTATAAGCCGAGAGCCGGCCGATCGGGCCGAGGGCAGTAAACCTACGAAATCGAAATTTAACTTTTTGCCCGTGTATTATACAATATTTTGCTATCTAATCAAATCGCTAAAAAACAATTGAATCGTTTCTTTTGCGTGCAGTTTAATTTTCAAATTAAAAATCTATAGCTTGGTGATTAATTTCTGTTAAAATGTGTCTGTTATGAAAATAGTAATACTTCTGAACCGTTCTATGAATATTATAAATATTGAAATTGATTTTACAATTGAAATTTTGTGTTTTTAATTTATTTTAGAATACAGATTAATCAGTTAACATATATTTTGCGGTTATGTTATAGAAGAAATTTTTATTTTGTATGAAATGATTATAATAACTGTATCTGGTCAAAAAGAACAGTTAATTCAAGACCAAAAGTGACCCAAAGGTCATATTTCTTTATAAAACGACAATCCGATATTACAAGAGACCAAAAGAAAGATTTTTTTTCGCAGAGATCATCTTTTTTGCATATTCTCAACAATAAAAAGCAATTAAAAAAATCATTTTTTTACTAACGCAGGACTTTCCTAGGGGAATGTAATTTAAATTCATTTATTATTTAGCTTGCAAGCGAACTAGGTAAAGTTTCAAGACTAATTAAAATTTTCTATTTGTAAGAAAAGAAGTGGTGTTTTTTTATGTTTATTATTTTATAAACATTTGTATAAAGAAATAGGGATTAAACTTTTAAGGGGTAGTTCTACATCCAAAAATATGAAAATAAAAAAATAGAAACATAGGACCTATGGTCTGTTTTAAAAATCGTACAGTAAATATTTTTAGAACAGATTTAAATAGTAAATGTTTGTGTATAGAATATAGTTATGTTTTATAAAATAAACTAAGCAGTATCTTCGCACATCCAATATTCGAATCTCTTTTGAAAATATTCAATGTGCGATTTTTAATTTACACTCTTGCTTGATGAAACAGACCATAAAATGGCTCATATTTCAAAAGTCCCAAGAGAAACCTTATTTTTCTTTAAAAAAGAGCAAGATCAATGTTTAACCTATGCCGCCGTACGACGTGTAGACCTTTTTTTAAGAAGCATCAAATTTTAACATTACCTAGCCTTTATTTATATAATGAAATTACACTGCTCTGTTGCAGAATTTTCTCATTGATTGTGAAAATTCTGTAGTACAGCCAGGTCCGTAACCAGAAAAAAATCTAGGGGTTAAGCTCCCCTTGGCCTTGGTTTGAGCCCCCCTGGCGTTTTCGCTGAGCCCCCCTGGTATTTTTTTGGGGCTCCAATTTTCTTTTTTGGGGCGCCTAGTTTGGTAAAAACCGTCAGGGACAAAGCTATTTTTTTAGTAAAGTTAAAGTTTTCCTATAATATGTATCCCTCCAGGGGAAAAATTATTAGTAAAAGAAGAACTACTTTTTAACGAACCTCCAAAAAGGAGGAAGTTATCAATTCGACGTGTGACTTTGTTTTTTTTATGTTTGTTCCCGCATAACTTTGGAACGAATGAACGGAATTTGATGAAACTTTTTGCAACTTAAAGAGTGCATTCATGAGGTGATCCCGTTCAATTTGACGCTCAGATACTGCTGGGTAAGCGGGATAATTAAGATAAATCTAATCATTTGAAAGCAATTTCACTTAAAAACGGCTTAATTTGGTCCTACTACCAATCAAATTTTTAGAGAAATATTGGATAACTCGGATAATCCGGATAACTTGATTAAGGGGTCACTCAAATATTACGGCAAACTGAAAATCTTTTAAATTCCGCTAAACTTAATTCTCTGGACCTGTAATATTAAAATACCAAGAGAAAATGATAAATTTTGTAATTTTACCATAAGGCGTTATTTGATTATTATTAACTCTTAAAGTTTAACAAGATTTTCTTTAGTATTTCGTATAAAATAAGGTTGGACTCTTGGGCGCTGAAATAAAAATATACTTTTATTTTTTTAGAAATTTATCTTTAACATACTTACGTCACAACGCACTAACAGTGCGTTGTGATGTCAGCAGCTTGCCGAGATGGAAGGTTTAGACGACGTTACAAATCTACAAGTTCTTTGTCTCTAAAAAGTAAAAAATAAAAACTTTGCGCAAAAAAAATGAACCGAATTCCATGTCTCTAAAAAGTAAAAAATAAAAAAAAGTCGGTGCCAATTTGACAGCAAACAATAATAAAATAATAAAAAAATAATTGTTAGTAATTAATTTAGGGAATGGTGAAACTGGCACCGATTTAAGTATTTTTAATTTTTTACTTTGAAGTCCCAAGAAGTCTGTTCATTTTTTTTGCTAAAAGTTTTTATAGTTTTTAAATAGTCCGTGCGAAAAACGGGCTTTAGAGCTAGTACAATATATTTGTCGTTCCCTATCGTCGTACAAACTATTCGCAAAACTCACCTTTGGTTAGAATGGTTAATTTTGCAAACTTATACTGTTCCAATGAAAGTCTTGTTATGTTTTCTATTAGTCTAACAACATTTAAGAAAAATCTCAAGACATTATTTTTAGATTAGGTTTATTCAGCTGTGATTTAACATATTTGTATATATATATAATCGGAATTATTATATAAGTAGTATCTATAATAGATATATGAACATATGTATTTTTTTTTCTTATTATAATTTTTGGTATTATTAATTGATATTATTAGTTATATATTATATTTTATTATGTTAAACACATGTAATACCGGGATGCTATTTTTGGGTCATGCACCCGTCTGTATCCTAAAGGCCTAAATAAATAAATAATAAATTGCTTTACTAAATATTCGTTTAAAATTTAATTTAATTTAATTTAAAATTATACCAAATTAGAAAACCGGAATAAACATTCTCCGTTTCTTTAATCATAAGACGCTGTTCCGACTCTCGTTTTCATGAAAAATAATAGCTCTTTTACCTTGACATTTATTTCGCGTAATATTTTACAGCGAAACGATATGAATCTTATAGGCTTCAAACTAAATTAAACTTTCGGTTTTTTAAAATCGTTTTTGTCTAAATTCGAAGACGAAAATACTTTTTTCTTCAAACGTACTAAAATGTTCATATTTTATAACTGAACACACTAGTTAGAAGTGATCTATTTTTTTACAGTAAAAAAATGAGTTCATTGTTGTACGCCGTAAAAAAAGTTAGTTAGCAAAACCACCACTGGCGGCAGCACTCTTTGACTTTGATGACAGCCATACTTCAAACTTGTTTGTTTATTATGTAAACACGTGGTTGACTCGAGATTCTGTGCAAAAACCTTGTGTGAAATTGATTAAAAATGATTGAAGAAGAATATATGGTTAATACACCTTCAAACCTCTGCGAAATTGCAAATGCTACATTAGACAAGTTACCATCGAAATCACGAAAAGTGTACGATTTAGCCTACGAAAAAAAAAAATAAAATGAGCTAAGGAAGGTTTAAGTTTATTTCGAAAGGGTTTTATTGGCCTATTTTAATAAAAAAAACATACTTTATTACTGAATAAATTAAATGGCGATTTATCCCGTTAGATTAGACAGGGACAAAAGTTCTACCCAAAAAGAATAAAAGACTTTTTACATACACTCCCACTTCCACCAAACCAAACAAATTCTGTATTTGTTCTTTGTTGAACAAATACAATATTTACTTGGCCGGGCGAAAAGTGTAACTATATTATTTTGATTAAAGAAATTACTGGTGCCATCTAAATTTTAGTAGAATTATCTTATTCTACAGATTCACATTAGCTATGTTCGATCGTGCCGCTCAGTGCTACACTTTCCGGCCAACCAAATAAATACTGTATTTGTTGGATGAAAAACAAATACAGTATTTATTTGGTTGGCTGGAAAGTGTAGCACAAATGAGATAGAGATAGGGTAGACGACTTTTGTTTCATAATTCTAGTTGTAGAGAGCCCCATTGAAAAATTAATATTTAAAAAAAATATATAGGATGCTTGAAGAAAAAATAGTATGAGAAAAAGTGCTTTTTTTACTCGTCTGTAGTTTCCGGACTCCGCTTCGCGTCGTCCGTAAATTCTACAGACTAGTAAAAAAAGCTTCACTTTTTCTCTTAGTAAAACAATATACTGTTGCCAACTTAAGACCACTTTCCCCTATAATTCATAATTTTTTTTGTTTCCTATTATATTAAGAACATTTTCCTATAATATGTGACCCTGCACAAAGCAAGTCAGTTAGCTTGTCAAATTTAAAAATTATTGTTTTTTGGATTCTTATGTAAAAAGATTTTCTACTTACATAAGAATCCGACAAAAAAAAGAAATACGTAAAGAGCAACGTAAAAAATAGGCCGTTTTTGGCCCATTCGTATGAAACATATCAATAGACAGCAGTCCAATACGTTAGGCAACATAAATTTAGGTCTTCAATACCAACCCAAAAAGAAAATTCCCTAAAAATATTATATTTGAATTTTATCAGTGCAATAAAAAATGTGCATTATATGCAAAATTATTAAAGAATACATAATTATTAAACACAAAAACAAGTACAAAATCTTCACACACCACGGGGTATTATCAATGACTGTCAAATTAAGGAGTAGGTCATCCGTTCCCTAGGAAACTTTAGACCTACTGTACACATAGCTATGTTATAAAAATTAGAAAAAAAATTGTTTTTTACTTTAAAAAAAAACAAATATCCTACCTTCATGTAATTTAAAATATAATCTAAAATATGCATAATTTTATTTCAAAACAATAATAATTATACTTTTATCTCCTTCTGTAGAACTTCTCTTTTTATCTAATCTAAATAGGCGTCAGTTCATTCCTACAGATTTGGACATGCTGAACACAATGCCGGCCTTTAAAATTACAGAAACGCTGTTTTTTTTTTTAAGGTAAAGGTAAAATTAGGTCGATTCTGAGTTAACGATTCCAGGTGTAAAAAATATATTTTTTAGAGATTTGGGGACGCTAAACACCAATCCGTTCTCAAAAGTGACAGAAACGGTGTGGAAGGCTGTTTTTTTCTCGTAAAAAGTTAAAATAGGTCAGTTCTTAGCTAACGATGCCAGAAAAAATATTACCTATGTTATTCAACGTGCGTATAATAATTGCTATAAATCAATGAGGGTGAGACGAGCCGACAGGCGAGTGTCGTAATCACCCGAACGATTATAGCTATTATACGCTCGTTTAATAGTATCCTTACCGGCATCGTTAACTCGGAATTGACCTATTTTTAACCTTTTAACGAAACAAAACCGTTTTCTACACCGTTTCTGCAATTTTAAAGGCCGACATCATGTTCAACATGTCCAAATCTATACGAATTAATATATTTCATACCTTTGTATGAATGGGCCGAAAACGGCCTATTTTTAAAACCCTTCACTTATATATATATATAGATATAAATATATTTGTCCTCAAATCTGCCAAAGCCTCTTTCACCTACTTAGCATATACTTAGAAAGCTAAAATTTGGTACACATGCTTAACTCGGTTGACAATACAATTTTATATAAAATTAACCCCCCCACCCCCCACCCCTAAAATTAAAAAAATCCCTTTTTTTACCCACATGAGATAATTAAAACTAAAATTAGGTTACAACCTCATTTAGTGATAATAAAAGGTCCAAAATGATCAAAATTTGCGTTAAGGGGATAACTTTCAAAATCAATAGGGACCTTCCCCTCGTACAACTTGATTTTTCCTGAAAATTTCAAGTCGAAAGTTCGAAACTACCGTATAATACTATTCTAGCGTAGACGCTGTGAATAGTATAATAAAGATAATAGTAATTAGAAGGTTATTTAAAAACTAATTGACTTACCTCTAGGCTTATAAGCCTCGACCTAAGCTAACCCAACTCGTTAGTGAGTTTAATTAAGCTCTTAATAGGATTAATTTTCAGTATATCAATAAGAAATAAATAATATTTATTTATGGTACTAGTGAGTAAAGTAAGGTTTACCCATGAGTACCATACAAGGTTTTATCCAATAAATAGCTTAGGAATTCATATTTTTATTAAAAATTTTAATGACATTTACAAGAAAATAATTTGCAAGTGACAGTTGAGTGGATAAAATAAATAATTATCCACTCAATAAAGTAAAAGCCACGCGGGGGTTATTATTGAGTTTATCTATTTAAAATAAAGCTGGTAATTGTCTCATTATCTATATGTATTGGATAAAACTTTTTTTTCACTACGAGCTTTAGAACATACAATTATTTATCATGTTTTGAGACTGTGAAATCAATTTTCTTCACCTATAGCAATAATAATTTTTTCTCTCCTAGTAGGAGTAAATTTTATAAACAATTGATTTCTGCCACTTTAGATGTGTCAGTTCTTTGTGCAATTTTTACTAATTAAACCCAAGAAAATAGCTTGAAATAACTTTTTATTTATTAAATATAATTAATTATAATTATACCAATTAATACAATTAATAATTACCTAAATATTATGAAAGAAAATAAAAAAAAAAACACATTAGGTGTGTAAAATTTACTCCGCCATTTTTACCTTTTAAACGTCAAAATTTGTAAACAAAAACAAAACCTCAAAAAGGTTTTTAACCTTTTTACAAGTCTTTAAAAAAACAAGTCATTTTTAAGTAAACATTTTAACACTATAAACAAAATAAAACTATAATGACACGCAAATACTACAAACAACGCCACAAACAAAATATCACCAATTATTCAATTTCATAACAAAATGACAGAGTGCAGCGTTGTCGGACCTCCTACCCATATAAATTTACGTTTGCTTGCATTTAAACGGTTTGAATGTAAATTTATGCTGTCTTTCAGTGTCCTTATTAACATTTGTAATAAAATATTGGAAATTTATTGGTTTTTATAATTATTAATTATACGGTTGAAATGGTTTTGACAACGTAGAACCGCCATTTTTACCGTTTAGATGTCAATTTTCTATCTATTGTTATTACGCAGCGCATAACCCTGCGCAAAGGTTTATTTCCTCTATATATTCTCTACCTATGTGACATAGATGTGCCTTGAGTCCACGTCAAACCGAAATGTTTTCATTGCTATATCCAGGTAGATTTCACCTTCCCGCTTCTGGTCACCACCCACCGCTATAGTGGTTTGTTGACAAATATGTTATACTTCACCTCCTCGCAACCTCACCGCTATAGTGGTTTGTTTACAATTGGCTTTGTATATGTTCTACATAAAACAGATCAACATTAATGCCATATCTATGTATATATGATCTAATAGTGCAAGTAGTAAAAAAAACAATATATAAACTACGGTAGAGAAGACTATTATAGCCTCACACTCTTAAATTAAATTAAATGGAGCTCTCTACAACTAGAATTATGAAACAAAAGACGTCTACCCTATCTCTATCTCATTTGTGCTACAATTTTCAGCCAACCAAATAAATACAGTATTTGTTTTTCATACAACAAATACAGTATTTATTTGGTTGGCCGGAAAGTGTAGCACTGAGCGCCACGAACGAACATAGCTAATGTGAATCTGTAGAATAAGATAATTCTACTAAAATTTAGATGGCGTCAGTAATTTCTTTAATAAAAATAACACTTCGCCCGGCCAAGTTAATATTGTATTTGTTCAACAAAGAACAAATACAGAATTTGTTTGGTTGGGTGGAAGTGGGAGTGTATGTATGTCTTCTTTCCTTTTTGGGTAGAACTTTTGTCCCTGTCTAATCTAACGGGAGAAATCGCCATTTAATATGCTCGGCTATAAAAAATGTCTTCTCTACCTTGGTATATAATTACTATTATTTCTAAGTACCAGTTATCGCGAATTTGGTATTCATTTTATGTTCGGCTTGGTTTAATGTTTATAAATAATTACACAACGTATTATGAAGTATATTATTTACTAAAAAAAAAAAAAAAAATATTTCAAACATTTATTTAATGCAAAAAATACAAAAATAAATATTTTTTTCTCATTGATACACTTCTTTTGGAAAAAAGTGGGACACTTAAAATTGTTTTGTTTAAATTGGATAAATAAAACTTGTGAATTTTGATGCTTGTGTTAAATATTATGCATTTTACTAAGAGCATATCCACAGGCTCGCATAACAACAATAGTACATAACAATGCGATGCCGTGATTGGCTTCATGTGTCGCTATGTATCTTGTAAGCCAATCAATTTAAAGAAGTATTTTTAAAAAGACAACTTAAATAAAAGTATTTTATAAAAAAGCCTTATTGAATATCAAAAGCTCCACCGAGAAGCTTATTGCAAATTTCAAATCCAGTCTTTCGCTTTGATAGTCTTAAAATTAATATTCTTAATATACATAAATCCTAGTAACTCTAAAATTCAATTTTAAAAAGCTATTTTTTAAATCTTCATCTATTAACTATAAATAAATTTAAATTTTGGTAAAATAAATATTGTTTTGGCATTTCAGCAATTTTTATTAAAATATTTTTTGCACGACCAAGACTAAAACCTAATTTTACGCTTTCATTTTCGGGACTAAACTTGCCGTTTTTTTCCATAGGGAATAAAAATCACGGCAACTTTGATAATATTAAAATATTATACTTATTATTATTACTTATGTGCTTTGCTGGTTTAAAAATTAGGTTTGGTGGTGTTTTGTAATAAATAGCGATTCAAACCAATTTATTTGATTTTAACAAAGAAAACCTTTAAAAATAACATTGTTATAACAATTTATACATTACTTAAAATTTATCATCTTCGTCCATTTTTTTACGTTTGTGTCAACCATATTAAAAAACAATTGAAATCGCGATAGCCATGAAACTGACTTTTCGCAATTTACAGGCATTTTGATTAAATTACGAAAATAAAACAACCGATTTTAGACGCGTGGTTTTTAATTTTAATTTTATCTACCTACCTAAATTATGTTTGGTCCTGCAAAAAATGGTGTATATACCTCAGGACTAAACTTGGCTGTTTTAGTCCCTTGCATTTCTGTTTCCCTCGCTCGCTACGCTCGCTCAGGACACTAATGCAGCGGGACTAAAACAGCCAGTTTAGTCCCTTGGTATATAAATAACTATTATTTTCGCCAAAACTACATACACGTCCCGCAGAATGCGGACCTTTGTACCAAGTCCAAGGGGGCTTTTCGGAAGGAAATGAAAAAAAATTAATAATAACATACAGGGTTATTCAGAAATAGGGTCATTAATTTTAAGGGGTGATTCTACATTGAATAATATGAAAAAAAGTTCCTATACACATGTCTAAAAATGTGTCACAAGAAAGCTGTCCCTTTGAAAGTGGCTAAAAAATTCTGTTTTTATTTAATAACTTAGAAATCCTGTGAGATATAGTAACGAGGTTTTGCACGTGAACTAATCTTAATAATGTCCATATTCGTATGTTATTTTCATGTACATATTTTAATCAGAGGTGTGCGAAACAGGGGGCCTTATCAGTTTTTTATAATTTTATTTTTGGAATATGATTCCTCAGGTCAAAATACATAAAAAAGGTACTCTTGTTGTAATACTGTAGGATTAGCCGTTTTCGAGAAAAACTGATTTGAAGGTGAAATTTCACGGTTCGAGGACGAAAAATTAAATTAAATTATGTTTAAAACCAAAATTTCAATGATGCAGGGTTATTCTATATTAAAAACTAAGAAAAAAAGTTTTTATACAGGTAGGTCGAAAAATCGCTTTTAAACATGGTGCATTTTTAGGAGACCATAGCTCCCTTAGGATTGATTTTGGAAGTAGTTTTTTCTTAGTTTTTGATGTACATTCACCTTACATCATTGAAATTTCGATTTTCAACATTTTAGTATTTAATTTTTCGTCCTCGAACCGTGAAATTTCACCTTCAAATGAATTTTTCTCGAAAACGGTTAATCCTACAGTATTACAACAAGTGTACTTTTTAATGTCATTATTATTTTAAATTGTAATATTTTATTGTAAATTTTATGTATATTCTTTTTTTTTATATCTTTAAATTGTATTGTTTTTTTCATGAATATTGTTCATTATATATTTTTTTCTTTTTTGATTTTAATGAACCTAGGCCTATAATAGGAAATAGTATATTAAAGTACTAGTTTCATAACATACGTTTTTAGCGCACGAGTACAAGTTTAGAAAACGAGCCGCTTGCGGTGAGTTTTCTAAAGTACTAGTGCGCTAAAAAAGTGTTATAAAACGAGTGCTTTATACAAATTTTTTCTATTTTGCTCTAAATTAAAAAAAAAAAACTTACATTTAAATTGATGACTGATTTAGGGATTTTTCTTTCGAATTGGCATTACAGTTTTCGCCATGTTTAAAATTCTAAGAACGAATATTATTTTGATATATTTTATAGTCATTTCTTCTCTTTTCCACTGCAAGTAACCAAGCCATAATTTTAACACGGTAAAACATAACCTAAACACAAAATTTTGTAGAAAATTAAACTTTAAACCGACGTTCACAATTGCACGGCAAACGTCAAGAGATAGACTTTTGTCTGTTGCCAACCCAAAAGAAAAAAAAGTAGAGACCTCTTATGGGCCTATAAGAACACGCAAAATGCGTGTGATTATAAGGTTATAAGAGTCGCAAAATAGAAAAAAGTATTATTTTGTTGGCAGAAGTGTTTAATATATTTTTCGGGTGAGCAGTCAAACCAACCTAACGTTATGAAACTTGATTTTTTATTAAAATCTTAAAACTGCGACTTGATGAATACTTAAAAGCGCTTCAGAAAAATAAATTTTCTTTTAAAATGAATATACCAGAAGATAAAAGAGTTTTATTTCAAAAGATTTCTATGAATTATGAAAATAATAGAAGAAACTTTTTCAATGAAATGTATATCTCCAGAAGACTTTAAAGTAAAAAATACTGCTGCCAACAAAATAATACTTCCCCTATAGCCCTAGGTGCATTAAAATCAAAAAAAAAAAAAAATAAAAAAAAAATAAAAAAAAAAATAAAAAATTTTTTTTTTACAAAAAAAGTTTCTTTTTACGTGAAACGAAAAATAAATTAAAGAAATAATGTTTTTGAAAAAAATTGTTTTTACCCCCATTTTACCCTTTTACCCCAATCCGATTTTTACCAAAAACAATCGCAGACTAGAACTTTGGATAATCATTCTGTGGTCAAATTTTAAAGTCTTTAGCCCGAAGCGTTCTTGAGTTATCTTGGTCACAAATTTCCCGGACACACAGACCGACAAACCGACACAATTTTTTTTTTGACGGAAAACATATTTTTGGATATAAAACGTTCAGAAACGTAAAAAAAGGAATTCGAAATTAGGATTGTGCAAAAGAATTTTCAGTTTGTTACTGTTGTTTACAAAGAACTTTTACCTAAAGAAGTAATTTCAGACCAATGTTTATGAATGTGTCATCTTTTTGTTTGTTTATTTACTAACAGAAACGTGATCAGCTTTGTGGTGTAAAATGTAGATGTCGCTAGTCGACTTTCAGGCTACCTAGTAGCGATGTTGCGTAGTTTCCACCTTATCATGAATTGAAATCATTATACTTAAATTAAAAATGTAAAAAACTTTATTGTGTATACTATAATTATGTTTAATAATATAGTATATTTAAATCTATTAAAATTAAACTACTAGTTCATATAAAACTCATACAGAACTAATGTTTCTAAAAATTTACAATAAAATATCCAAAGTATATGTTTCCAATCGGCAACACTGTACCCCTGTCAGTCATTTTACGACATTAGACTGTGAGTTTACACATTCTTTCTCTCTCTTTACGCGTACTAAGTGTAAACAATAGTCACTCCCCACCAGCCCCTCACAGTAGTTGGTTCACGCTTCAAACAAAGCATACGGTAGATTTCATCATGCTCCTTCTTGAGGTAAAAGTTCTTTGGTTGTTTAGCATGCAGTCTGCGGAAGAACTTTTACCACTATTTAAGAACTGGCGCTTATTAGGATTTCGTTCTCAGAGGTTTTGAAGTTTGCAGACCCTTTGCTCGCATGATTCATCACCTAAGTTTGTTATTTTTTTTCCATTTGGGGGGACATGCCCCCGGTAACTCTAAATATTTAGGTAAATGAATACCTTGATCCGACCAGTGAAAATAGTACTCCCTAAATATGAAAACTTCTTCTTTACATTACATCATAGAAGGTTGGGTCACTTGGTAAAGTGGTCTGGATAATTCCATACCCAGTCTCCCAATGTATCCACCGATACGTTCTGTTGGCAACGCTGTTTTTTAATTTGTAGTTATGTTTGCGCATGCGCATTAGCGCATATTAATATAACGAAATATGAAAACTTATCTACTAATATAATGGTCGACCCCGGTGGCGCAATGGTTAGCGCGTTTGATTACGGATCCCGGGATTGTGGGTTCGAGCGCGACATAGAGCATGGATGTATAGTGGTGTAAATAATCGGTAGATGGAACTACGATGACTAACTGTAATGTAGGTTGCAGGTAAAACTGTAAACACATTTCAGGGTGGATGCGAGTTCTGTTGAGGACCGTGCTTCGGAGGGCATGTAAAGATGGCGGTCTCGTCAATTAGGCCATGGCATCGAAAAACGACGTTAAACAGTGTAAAACAAACAACAAACAATACAATACAAACTAATACAATAAAGTATAATGTTTTCATCCCCAATTTTTATATAATCGTTAGTTCATTGCTCTTTTCCCATACAAATGAAAGCCTTTGTCTTTTCCCTGTTTATTCTCATTTTGTAATTCGAAACCCTATACCCAGATCACAAATGACAGCTTAGTCTGAACAAAAATAGAGCCATTTTCAAGAAAATCGCATTTTTCGTTTTCTTTTTCTACTTTTGAGAGACCCCGAAGACAATTCTTTTTACTTTCACCAAGGAAAGTCTTGCGTTAGTAAAAATAATTCGAAAAATTGTTATTGCTTTTTTTACTTTTCTGGACGTTTTATATCCAAAACATATGATTTCCGTCAAAAAACAAAAATTCTGTCTCTAGTCAATTCTTTAAAATAATTTCTTTTATCCAATACATACAGATAATAAGACAATTACCAGCTTTATTTTAAATAGATAA
The DNA here is from genome assembly GCA_958510825.1 of Brachypterus glaber. NCBI lineage: Eukaryota > Metazoa > Arthropoda > Insecta > Coleoptera > Kateretidae > Brachypterus > Brachypterus glaber. Next base: position 5,221,606 of record OY294046.1, read on the forward strand.
ACTCAATAATAACCCCCGCGTGGCTTTTACTTTATTGAGTGGATAATTATTTATTTTACCCACTCAACTGTCACTTGTCAAATTATTTTCTTGTAAATGTCATTAAAATTTTTAATAAAAATATGAATTCCTAAGCTATTTATTGGATAAAACCTTGTATGGCACTCATGGGTAAACCGATATTGCCCTCTCGAAAATTAACCTGCTTGGCTGACGTCTCGCAGGTTAATTTTCTCATGGGCAATATCTTACTTTACCCACTAGTACCATAAATAACTATTATTTCAGTACCTTAAATCGAATAATTACAACAAGAAGTTTTTTTTTTTCATTACATAATTTCTCTCTTAGGAAACTAAAAATTCAATTTGTTATAAGGACTGGGTACTCTAATGTAATAAAAATCTCTCGACAACTTGCCAAGTCTGCTCAAATAAGCATTTTGTAATAAAACGTAGTTAAATGAAAGAAGCCATATTTTAAGTGGCAGGCCTGCATGCTGAGCCATTCCAGCGTAACTGACGAACACTAAAACAAATCCTTTTTGAGAGCTGAACCACTATGGAAAGTCCGTAAACAAATTTTTAAAATCTTTAAGAAGTATTTAGGAAATGCCAGAATATACGGAAAATCTCAATAAAAACATCAGAAATCTCAGAAGTTCAAAAACGTCAAAAATCTCAACAGAAGTTTTGAAAATCTAAGAAATTATACAGAAATCCGTATAGAAATGTTTATAATTTTTTGGGAATAGGGCTTTGTATCTGACTAACATTGTTATCTAATTTTGCTGTGACATTTCGACGATGGATTTTCGTTGTTTTCGAACAGAGAATTATCTAAAATCCATCGTCAAAACGTAATGGCAAAATTAGATAACAATATTAGTCAGATCCAAAGCCCTATTCCCCAAAAATCAAAAACTTAAATTATACAAATCGGGCAAAAACTTTCGATTTAGAAATGTTAATAGTAATTATAAATAATAAGGCCTACAAATTTAAACTTTTTTTCTTCCTTTGGATTGACGTTTCATACGATTACAGAGGGCGCTGAAAGTCTGAAATACCTGAATGAAAATTTATAATATATGAAACTTATAGAGAATTTCAAGAACTACAAGGTTACTTATTACCGCTTTTATTCTCCGATGAAAAATTTGGCTGAAAAATTGAATTTCACCTCCAACATAACTATTTTTTAATATAACGCGATTGTTATTAATATAATAATAACAAAATTATCTCTACAAAAATTGTTGAAAATTGGCTCCTTAAAAAAAATGGTGATATGCATTTTTATCGTACACGGAAAAAAAGCTAAACTGGATTGAAGATTAATAATCTTAGATCAACGCTATGCTAGTTCCCCCATTCCACAACTCTAGTTATACTTCTTTTCAGGAAAATCTTATTCTTTTACGCTGACAAAAGGTATATTTTGTTTAAGACTTAACTAGTAATGAAGTCAAGAATATAACTATAGTATATTCAACTTCAAAATGAAGTAAGTGTAAACAAACGCACGTGACAACAACGGATTCAGTGACAGGGTAGGACTCAAAACAAAATATTTCTATATAACGGTCCATTGCAATGCATTGTACGCTTCATCGCAAGTGCTCACGTACTGACCTGTTTAATTTTCTACATCCCTACTCTCAATTCTAGATACAATTGATGACTCCCTAGACATACACTCCCCACATAAATCCATTTTCATCAACTTGAGGACACCGGAAGTGATGAAACCGGAAGTGGGGATATTCCCAGAGAGAATGTTCCCCAAGATTTCTGGAGGAACTAGTTCCTCTAGGCTAAAGCCTCCAGATATCTTGATCCATACCAATCCGATAATGTGTATCGAATTAGCTGACTAGTAAGTTACTAGTAGTATATCCTTATAAAGACAGCTGTCTTTTAATACTAGTATTCCTAGAAGTTTTGTTAGTGGTAGGAAATAACATCTGGCGCCACATATAGCATAACGCTGTTAAGTGCACTAAAATTGAAAAGTTACACAAGCCTGTACTAAATAACATCTATAAAAGTATTTATACTTGATTGAATAATAGCTTCTTTTTCGCTAATAAATTTATTCACTTTTTAAGACTGTATCTTCTTCTTAAATATAAGACAATCTATTCTTTTTCTAAATACAAAATTACTTAACCATGGAAAGAATATTATACATAGAACAAGTGTAAAATTTTAAGACTATGATTATTCTTGAATATAGATTTGATTTTTTTCCGTGTAAGTTGCATATTTACCGAGATAACCGCACTCACACCTAAAGTTCAAGATAGCGGATACCCCTTACGCAAATCTCCCCGTAAAAAACTTACATAAGTGTTACCATCGAGGTTACCATCCACTACTATCCTTTAAAATATCAGCCCGTGTGCATTTTTTGCAATTTACAACCAAACTAGACTAGTATAGACTAGATAGACTAGTATAGACTAGTATAGACTAGTATAGACTAGTATAGACTAGTATAGACTAGTATAGACTAGTATAGAAGTTGAAAAATTGAGATCAGGTTAATTTTTTCTGGAATGACCCTGCTGTGGCTGGATAGTGCAGACGCGAAGTCACGTAGGCTTTTACCCATAAACCTTATTTTAAAGATCAGAATATTTTATTGTAAGTTCATTTCCCGCCTGTTTTCTTAAGGATTTAAACACTGTGCCAAAGATGTGATGAGCATGAAAATTATTCAAATTAAAACGGCTTTCTTCTATGAAGCATTTTCGGATTGCTTACCAAAGTTACGGTTATGGTTATTGGTTCATATTATTTACCAATATGTACTTTCGAATGTTTTATACTGACAGTTACTGTAATAAACATAACCTAAAAGTAGTGTATTTTAAATAAAAACACTAACTTTTATGCACTAGCGACGTTTCGTCTTTAATCAAGACTTTATCAAGCTTAGCATACTTAAAACACTACATTTAACATAAATATTATTTAAATAAACAATTACGAACAATAAACAAAACTATAGAACCGTACACGTAGACATATTTCAAATTAACTGTTAATTTGAAATATGTCTACGTGTACGGTTCTATAGTTTTGTTTATTGTTCGTAATTGTTTATTTAAATAATATTTATGTTAAATGTAGTGTTTTAAGTATGCTAAGCTTGATAAAGTCTTGATTAAAGACGAAACGTCGCTAGTGTAGTGTATTTTGTTTGCTCTGTCAGAATGGACTTTTTGTCAAAATACAAGAATTTCATTTTAATTTTTAAATAGAAAGATGTAAAAAACAGCCGTTTATATTGCGAATATTTACATATAAGAAGATATTAGAAAAAGATGTAATGATAACCAAACGCTATAACCCGCGATTTTTAAGCTACATCATTGGTTAAAAACTCGTACCTTTTAACATAAAATATTGTGACATTTTTTTGTCTATGACAATGATTGACGGTCGTTAAAGCTAATAAAAGAAGATAAAGTTACATAAAAAATGGTTATACTTAATGTTATTTTGTATGGTATTGAAGAAGGTACTCTTTTGGTTTATTCTTCATTTGGACTTTCACAATAAATTAGCATATTCTACATAATATGTAGAATATGTTCGTACAATATTATTGTACGAACGTAAATTATATTGAACACAAGGAAAACGTCAAATTTTTAAGTTACAATTACAACTTAAGGCCTATCCAGAGGCTCGCATAACAACCATTACAAGATACGACGACACATCAATGGCATCGCATTCTTATGTACTATGCTTGTTATGCGAGTCTTTGGATAGGCCCTTTTCAGGAAAACAGTACCGACATCTGTTAAATTTTTGATACACTACGATTTATTCATAATTATGCTATTTATACGCTCGGCGGTGTAAAACGGGCCGCGTCCCTCACTATCTTGCGTAACTGGACGAAGTATAGTTCAACCCGGTTCAACCGCATGTCACCAAAGCATTCCGAAATCAAACGATAAATACCAAACGTATGACCAAAACTTTGGTAACTAAACCGAAAAGGCTTATAGTTTATTTTCATTTCATTCTAGCACCAATTATTACCGTCTTGGTTAAGTTTATCTGAAGTAAAATTAAAGTTTTAAACAATTCAATTGTTTTGCTTGTATTAAGCCCGAAGAGACTCTTTTCTACATGCGTGCGGATAGTAGCACATTTTGGCACGCATTTGCGGTTGGGAAGTTATATTTTTCCGTACTAAGTAGGTATAGTGTGAAAAACTAGTGAGGAAAAGTACAACTTTAGAGGAAAGTCGCCTAATTTCGGATACCATTTACAATGTATTCAATATTTAATACTCGGTATTACTTTTTGATATTTTTTTTATATAACCAGATACAACTTATTATAGCGAACCATGATTTATTATAAAAGCAATTTTATTACAGTTTATTTTTTCCAAAAAACACGGTTAAAAAAAATCAGCGCATTTTTGTGCATTTGAAAAAGGGCTCCTAATTTCGAACATATCCGAAAAAATTTTTTCAAGAGTAGATCTGGATCCCATTGATTATGTTTCTTGTTATTCTGGTTATCCTGGATAATAATTAACTTGCGGATATCCAAAATTGGGAATCAAATGTACAAAAATGGTCTATCCGAAATTAGGCAACTTTCTGCTTTTTAGATTAGAAATTTGTAGAATGTTTACGTTTTCAAATTGCTTAATTATGAATAGTGGATCAACTTAACTAACATCATAACTTACCCAAGACAGAATCACGAACTTTTATAACGATTATTTATAAAATAAACAAGCATAATAATGCAACTGAGCACAAAACTGCCATTTGCAATATAAACGATTTGTGCTGCCATTTAAAGGGGAGAAGCTCTACCGTTATCATATTACAGGACGGATTTAGTTTGACTTTTGGCTTCACATAAAAGTAGGTTTCTGTTTACCTTTGCAGACAGTATCTTAAATACACTACTATCCGAAATTTGGAAACCATCCGAAATTAGGCGCATTTCCTCTACACATGAAAATAAATAAAAATAAAAAAATAAATAAATTAATTTTTTTGTACTTTTTAAATATTTTATTGTAATACACATGTTTCCGGTCAAGCAGTCAAGTGCGAAAATATACTTTTCGCAAGATTGGGAACAAAATTTTTTCTACAAGCGTGAGAAAAATAAAGAAAATATTTTAATAACGAGGTAGGTATTTATACTAAACAAGCCGTGAAGATACGTAATGCTACGCATTCCATCATATATTATTCACAGTAAATGGTATAGTGCATTTCCCAAAATACTTAAAAAAAAAATAAAAAAATAAAAAAATTAACATATTTTTGGACATATGTTTATAGGAACTCTTTTTCATATTTTCCTATGTAGAATTACCCCTTAAAATTATTGACCCTATTTCGGAATAACCCTGTATATAAGTACAATTTTTTTATTTTTGGTTTTTTTTTCTTTTTTCGAGTATGAAGTAAATGTATAACATTCCTCTGCTATGAAAATACGTGGAGTTATTTAGGATGATTTTAAATAACTATTATAATAGCAAACTAGATGAAACGTTGCAAGCACCCTGTCAAAACATCGGCACTATTTTACACTAGAGCCATCTAATTTGCAAATTTCAAACTACGTGTTTTGTTTGATTTTAAATTCTGTATCTTTAAAACATTATATTCTAGCAAAAAACTGTATCGTATTTTTTATAGGGCTTAAAAAGAGCTTTTATTTAAAATATAATTTTTTGAAATCGGGTTATAAATATGTAAGATATGCTAAAAAAACCTTTTACTGTTTTAAACGCCAATATCTCGAAAACAATGCGATTTAGGAAAACGTTGTTTATAAAATTTTTTTGATCAATTTAAAATTATATTATTATTATTATATTATAAGTGCTAAATTAACCAAATACAATAATAATTGCCTTAATTATAAACAAAAATAGGAGTTTTACCCTATTTTTACCCCTAATCGTTTACCCCCAAAATCTAATCAGCTCTTCGGAATACGATAAGAAACAATATGCAAAAAACCGCAAGTCGATATCTCATGTAGAAATGGAGGTAGAAAGTTTACACCCAGACAGACAGACAGACGGACGCAAAAATTTTTTTTACTGATTTCGACTCAGAATGGTCTAAAACGTCGAGAAATGTGAAAAAAAAACGTGGTCAAAGATTTTGACTTTTCGGCGAAGATTTCAATAGATCGGCACTCTTAGTAGCACTAAGTGCCGATGTAACATATGCTTTTGCTCGTTAGCTTATTTTTAGAGGCATTTTAATGGGGAGAAATAGCTTAGCAACCCTTCTCGTTTTATAATAAGGGCTTAAAATCGGATAATCTCGTAATTTCACTGGAAGGAAAATTATTTCTCTTTACGCTTGTTTAACCTAATAATATTCTAAAATTAACCACGATTCCAATGATTTTACTTTTTCCTGTCATAAAAGATAAAGGGGTAGGTCTTGCGTTAACAAATCATGTTTTACGGGTGGAAATTCCCTATTACAATCGACAGAAAAATAGTATATTAAAGTACTAGTTTCATAACATACGTTTTTAGTGCACGAGTACAAGTTTAGAAAACGA